>PVKA01016152.1:0-48502 GCA_004027165.1 Ctenomys sociabilis | reverse complement strand
AGTGGCATCCACTTCAGTATAAATGCTTCAAACTTACCATTCTTAATAGCTGAGTAATACTCCATTATATAGAAATACCACATCTTTTTCAACCATTCCTCATGTGATGGACATCTTGGTTGTTTCCAAGATTTTGCTATCACACATTGTGCTGCTATAAACATAGGTACACATATATCTCTATGATACAATGTATCCAGATCCTTTGCGAAAATTCCCAGTAGGGAGATAGCTGGCTTGAATGGGATTTCTAGTCCTACTCTTTTGAGGAGTCTCCACACTGACCTCCACAATGGTTGTACCAGTCTACATTCCTACCAGCAGTGGAGAAGTGTTCCCTTTTTCCCACAACCTCTCCAACATTTGTTGTTGGTTGATTTCCTTATGATAGCCATTCTTTCTGGAGTGAGATGGTACGAATGGCTAGCGATGTGGAGCATTTTTTCATATATTTATTTGCTTCTTTAATTTCGTCCTCTGAGAAGTGTGCATTCATCTCAGATGTCCATTTCTGAATTGGGTCTTTAAATTTGAGGGCCCTGTTATATCTTAGTTCTTTATATATATTCTAGACAGTAGTCCTCTGTCTGATTGCTTATTAGTTAGGATTTTTTCAAACTTTATGGGTTGTCTCTTCACTCTGTTGACAATTTCTTTTGACATGCAGAAGCTCCTTAAGAAGAGTTGATCCCAGTTGCTGATTCTTTCAAGTGTTTCCCATGTGAATATATGTTTTTTCATGAACTGTTTACCTACCCCTATGTCTTCAAGAGTTCCTCCTACTTTCTCTTCCAGGAGATTGAGTGTTTCTGTTTTAATGTTTAGATCTTTAATCCATTTTGACTTTAACTTAGTGCATGCTGACAGAGCTGGGTCAAGTTTTAGTTTTCGGCATGTAGAAAGCCATGCTTTCCAGCACCATTTGTTAAAGAGGCTATCTTTCTTCCAGTGAGCTTGTGTAGCCCCTTTGTTGAAGATAAGATGGCTGAGTGTTTTCGTAGATGCCTCTGCGTCTTCTAATCTGTTCCACTGATCCTCAGGTCTATTTTGTTTCCAATACCATGTTGATTTTATCACAGTGGCTTTGTAGTATAATTTCAAATCAGGAATTGTGATGCCTCCTGCCTTGTCTTTATTGACCAAGATTGCCTTTGCTATTCTAGGTCGTTTGTGGTTCCAAATAAATTTTAGGATTGATTTCTCTATGTCTGGGAGGTATGTTGGTGGCAGTTTGATAGGGATTGCATTAAATCTGTACAACAATTTTGGGAGTATGGCCATCTTCACAATGTTGGTTCTTCCTATCCAGGAGCACGGAATATCTTTCCATTTTCTGAAATCCTCTATGATCTCTTTTCTTAGGGTGTTGTAATTTTCCATGAAAAGATCTTTGACTTCCTTGGTTAAGTGAATCCCAAGGTATTTCATTTTCTATGATGCTATTGTAAAAGGTATTGTTTCCCTTTCAGTGTGCTTGTTATCTGTGTAGAGGAATGCTATTGACTTTTGAGTATTGATTTTTATCCTGCTATGCTACTGAATTTCCCTATCAGTTCTAGTAGTTTCTTGGTGGAATTTTTGGGGTCTTCCAAGTAAAATATCATGTCGTCTGCGAGTAAGTTGACTCTATGTGAATGTATGAAATCTTATAAAAAATACAAGTTAAAGTAAAGGAAAATCAAGCCAAAATTATGTGTACAATGTGAGCTCAACTATTTGAAAACAATAAAATATTCATTAAAATACTAATAAAGACCAATAGGGCTAAGCTTATGTAATTTTATTTTCCTTATGTATTCTGCATGTTTGTGTGTGTGTGTGTGTGTGTGTGTGTGTGTGTTAAGCAACTACTTTATGTTTTTAAATTTATTTATTTTTTATTATATTGTGGGGGACGGGGAGATAGCTCGGTAGAATAAATGCTTGCTTGGCAAACGCAAGGACTTCAGTTCAATCCCTGGTTTTATGAAATAAAAACTTTATTCTGAAATGAAAAAGAATCAGAAGAAAATATACCACTTGGGCAAAAAAAAAAAAAAAAAAACTATCACTGCTATTTCAGCTTTGGGCTTCTCCAGTGTTTCTGAGTTTTTTCTAAAAAGCATGTTTGGAGCTTCAGATTACCAAGAAATAGCACTGTGCTTAAAACAAGGAACTAGCATAGAATGGACAACAAATACACCCCCAGAGCTGGTCACTCTCCTTATTATTAAAAAACGTGAGGTGCTTTTCAGTGACCTGAATCCCCATTAAATCTAGCAGTGTTCCTTATATACACTCCTACTTGATATTTTCCTGATACAACTAGCTATAAAGAAGACAATGGAAGGGCCAATGGTATAGCTCAGTGGGCTAAGCACTTGCTTAGGTAAGTGCAGGAGCCAGAGTTCTATCCCTGGCACTGCATTATGCACTGGCCCCGTCTCTGGGCTCACTGAGCCATGCCTGTAGTCCAGGCATGGTGGCACATGCCTATAATCCCAGCACTAGAGAGGCAGAAACCAGGAGGATCAGTACGAGTTTGAGCTGTGTAGTGAGACCCTGAAAAAAACTTTAAAAAAAAAAAAGACAACTTAAAACAAACTCCCACTAATAGTTAGAACCAAGGAGCCTTGGGTAGGTAGCTCCTCAAAATGTTCACCTTAACCAATATCAGAAAAATGTACTTGGACTTCTGGCCCTTATCTGCTTCAATTACGATGATAAACTATTTATAAAAAGTGTAACCACAAGCTGTCTTATGTTGAGTAGGCTTTATAATGCTGGAAAGTTTCTAGAAATTTTTCTCCAATATTCAGATTTTTTGGTCACTAGTCAGAATTTAAGTTCTTTCCAAATCATGGTTTTGCCCAGTGCTGGTTCTTTTGCTTCCTCTTTTAGAGTTTTGATCCCAAGGATAGCCCAACATACTCTGGCTCTCCAATTTCTGAATCTGCTTGCCTGGGAATCATACCTACAACACACAGGACATGACCACCACCCCACCACAGAGGCTGGAACTCATCATTCCGAAGGGCACATTTTTTAAGCCTACAACTCATTTTGACTTACAATTTGAAGTGTATGTTAAAAAGCAGGCTATAAAGGAATTCACAGGCTATGGTTGTAATTTGAAAGATATGTATAAAAGCACAAATTTCACTAACTTCTGAGATCCATGAATTAATACTTCTTCTAGACTTTAGGTTAGGCATTACATCAAAAATATAAAAATAGTAATTAACTCTGTGGTGGAGTTAGAAACAATTTTTCATTTTCTTTTTCCTCTTTATAAAATATTTCCTAAGTTTTTAAAGTTTCAAAGCTATGATTTTGGCAGTGCATTGAGCTCCAAGGAGACAGCACCAGGGCAAGTGAGAGCCAGATGGCCATCGGGCAACTCTGTACCTCACTGAGGAAAACAAGTAAACATGGACAAAGGAGATCCTAAGAAGCTGAGAGGCAAGATGTCATTAATGCATTCTCTGTGTAAACTTGCCGGGAGGAGCACAAGAAGAAGCACCCAGATGCTTCCGTTAACTTCTCAGAGTTTTCTAAGAGTGCTCAGAGAGGTGGAAGACCATGCTGCTAGAGAAAAAGGAAAATTTGAAGACATGGCTAAAGCAGACAAGGCTCATTATGAAAGAGAAATGAAAACTTATATTCCTCCTAACAGAGAAACAAAAACAAAGTTCAAGGATCCTAATGTGCCCAAGAGGCCTCCTTTGGCTTTCTTCCTGTTCTGTTCTGAGTATCACCCAGAAATCAAAGGAGAACATCCTGACCTCTCCATTGGTGATGCTGCAAAGAAACTTAGAGAAATGTGGAATAATACTGCAGCAGATGGCAAGCAGCCCTACGAGAAGCAGGCTGCTAAGCTGAAGGAGAAGTATGAAAAGGACATCGCTGCCTATTGGGCTAAAGGAGAACCTGATGGAGCAAAAAAGGGAGCTGTAAAGGCTGAAAAAAGCAAGAAAAAGAAGGAAGAGAAGGAGGAGGAGGATGAAGAGGAGGAGGATGAAGAAGAGGAGGAAGAAGATGATGATGAATAAGCTGTTTCTAGTAATTTTTTTTCTTGTCTATAAAGCATTTAACACCCTGTACACAACTCACTCCTTTTGAAGGAAAAAAAATTGAAATGTAAGGCTGGGTAAGATTTGTTTTTAAACTGTACAGTATCTTTCTTTTTTTTGTATAGTTAACACACTACCAAATATGTCTTTAGATAGCCCTGTCCTGATGGTATTTTCAGTAGCCACTAACTTTGCCTGGTACAGTATCGAGGTTGTAAATTGGCATGGAAATTCAAAGCAAGTTCTTGTTGGTGCACAGCACGATATATATATATATATATATATGCATATGTATCTTTTTATCTTCAGTTATATGAAATAATTGTTGTTCTATTAATTGAATGCCACTCTGTAATTGCAAAAAAATCATTGCAACTGTTTTTCTGACATTCTGAATGTTAAGCAAGTACAATTTTTTATTTAAAAAAAGTTATGATTTTACAAATCAGTGCTGCAGAAGTAACTTTCCATTACATCAAACATTTCAGTAAATTTCCTCTAATTTTTTTAGGATGCATGTCTTCAAACTTTTATCTCTATTTTCCAAACACCTCAGGGCCTACAAAAATAAGGTGGGATGTTTTTAAAAAGTGAAAGAGCAAGCTCTGTTTCAGAGTTTGAGATACAGAGTTGTCAGCAATCCTCTAGTACTGAAATTGTGGATGCTGAGTTTTTTGGGGGAAGCTAAGGAAAAGAGACGCAGGAACTTCCCATCAGTCTCACATAACATGACAGAAGGAACATAAAAGTTTCCCAGCACCAAGTTGTGTGTATGTGTGTGTGTTGTGTTGTGTTATATTGTTTTGGTTTGGTGTTTTTGAGGCAAGGTCTTGCTATGTAGTTCAGTTTGGACTTGAATTCACTATGTAGCCCAGCCTGGCCTTGAACTCATGGTGATCCTCCTGTCTCAGTCTTTTATATGCTGGGATAACAGGCACGCACCACCACAGTCAGGGCCAAGCACTGAGTTAACAGTGATACCATACACATCAAGAAGTCAGATCAGGGGCCGGGAAGATGGCTTGGCAGTCTAAGAACCTGCCTGGCAGGCATAAGGTCCTTAGTTCCATCCACAGTGCCACATGCCGTGCCAGCCCCAAAACCTGGTGTGGTGGTGCATGTCTGTAATCCCAGCACTGGGGAGGCTGCGACAAGAGGATCACTGTAGGGCTGAGTCACATAGTGAGATTCTGTACCAAATTAATTAATTAATTAATTAAAAAAGAAGGCAAGTCATAGGCGGATTTTGGAGCAACATCTAAACACTCAGGCAATCTTCACTGATCTCAATGGGAATTTGTCACTCAAATGTTATATACATTTATTCTTCTTTGCCGTAATCTTGTGTGGAATATGTTCTCACTGATTGCTCTTGGTCTTCAATTCAAAGAACACAATAAATTAAACACATTGTCATCCTGAGGTTAAAAGGACAAAATCTGAACAAAATATTTTAGGGTATTATTCCTTCCTTCTGTTATTCTCATTGTTGGCTCAAATAAGTGTATTTTAGTCCATCAGTTTGGCAAAAACTTGTAACTGAATTCAGATAAGGTTAACGTGAAGGTTAATTAAAATGTGGACAATTTAAGGAAGCTCTTCTGCCAAGCCACGGTAGATTAAGATGTAAAGATATGTGTATCCCTTCCAAATTACGAATCTGGCCCCCACCTTGACTTTATGCCAAGTTGCATCCTGGGTGGTACCGTCCGATTTAACTGAACATAGTGTAATTCTGTGTACTATGGTGAAACAAGACAATCAGAGATGAGAGGTCAGGAGGGCTGACTCCTTACAATGGGTTTCTCAACTTTCTCCATCTTAGAACAAGCAAAGAATGTATACCCAGTGTATGGTGTGGCTGAAGCTAGAGACAGATCACATGTGAAGGGTGAAACCAAGACCAGCTCTGAGAGTTCAAGGTGCCCAAGGCAGGCCAGGCAAATAAGCTAATTGGCAGGGGGTCTCAGTTGACATCGACCTCCTGTGATCATTGGGCACCACCTTTTCTCCCACCAGGAGAGAGGGCCCCACCTGACTTTAGCTTTCTGAATCCTTACTGTCATCTTCACTCCTTCATCCTTCCACTGTCCCCTCCTCTAGGAAATTCGATAGTTGTGTTGGATGTGGAAAGGAAGGACTTCCAGGAATTAAAATTTTTCATCATTTTAAAAAAATTGTAGGGGCCAGCGAGAAGCACACAGATGGCAGTTCAATCCCTGGCACCATTTGCCATGCCAGCCCTGTCCCTAGGGCCATCTGAGCCAGCCAGAGTTGTGGCATGGTAGTGCTTGCCTATAATCCCAGCAATGGGGAGACGGAAAGCAGGAGGATCACTATGAGTCCAAGCTGCTTATTGAGACCCTGTAACAAACAAATATATTAAGCAAAGACCATAGAAAGATACTGTAGTTGTCATTAGTCAATTTGTTGAGTTAAGGCACCTTTCTTAGGGAAGGTGCTTCTCATTGCTATGAACTGCTACCAGTTATCAGCGGGGGATCAGTCAGCAGGTGGGGAAGGTACACATTATATACTTCTGTCTATTGATTGTGCATGCAGAACTGTTCTCCTTAAAGTTCTCTTGGGTACTTGTGTGGTTTTCTCTTTCACAGTATCTATATCTCTAGTCTATCTTATGATATCTATATGGATGTCCCTAAAGAATTCCTTTCCACATGGACAATTTGTTTTTTTAAATTTTATTTTATTTTGAAGAATAAAAACAAAAGCAAAAGCAAATAGAAGAAACAGGGTAACATAGTAATACATATGTTGCAGATTTTCAAAACAAGAATAGCAAATTAACAGTGATTGTTACCCATTTTTATAGAAAGTATGCTGCTCAGATTAACAGATATAGTTAGGCAAGATTGGAAACATAATTGAATACTAATATTTGCTTTCTTTTTTATTTTATTTTATTGAGAGACAAATATCAGTGAGACAGTTTCAAAGCTGATTAATAGGACATTTTCAATAATTAATACATTTTACATTGTTATCTTCTTAGTGGTTAGCCATAGTATAAGAAGCAGACAAGATATCCTGTCTAAACACTATTAGTCAGATAAGGCAAAATGAATGGCATATGCTGCAGGATACTAATCAGCTTTTCTTCTGGATGGTTAACAACCTAAGTTAACAGATCAAAATTGGAGAAAAGGCCAGCCAACATTTTGGCCCTAGCCTTTCAAGGTCAGCGAAGACTCAGGACATAAGAGAACCTGTACTGCAACATCATGAAACTCAGTTGAGCTCCAAATTTTCTGAACAAGGAGATTATGGAGCCACAGAGGAAAGAGATCGAAGTTCTATAGTGTGCCTGGGGAGAGTCACATGGAGAGAAAACTTTCTCTCAGGCTCTCACAGAGAGCAAACTGGTCAAGCATTGTCTATGACACATCCACATGGATGACACAAAGGATCTACAGAATAAGGTACAGGATTAAAGGTAAACCCTGAGGAGACTTCACTGACCTCATAAGAAACAAAGAGTACATGATTTGGTATATAGGTCTCTATCTAGGTCTTAACCATCCAGCAGAAAAGTATAAAAATGAGGTATATAATGTGGGGCCATAATAATAAGTTGAGCTGTAAATGGCTACAGTTGACAACTTCTTCAGATAACTCACTATTGCTGTGGAATGCTGGACTGTGTTGGATTGTGTCACTGAGTTCAGGCACCTAAATTAGTTGAATGACAATGGAGTGCCCATCTTTGACTAGTGTAGACATCAGAAGGGGTATATAAAGGAAGAATCATGATGTGTGTGCATGGACAGTACAGTTGGGATAGATACGCCATGCTTCTATATAATTCTATGAGAGGCAAGATTTGCACTAATGGTGGTTGGACAGGATATTATGTTGGCTTCTAGTACTATGGACAACCGCTAGGAAAATAACAAGGTAGAAAGTATTAATTATTGAATCTTTGATATAATTCAGGTATAAAAAATAAGATACATAAGTAGCGACACTCTCTTAATTTACTGATAAGAGACATCTGCTATAATAATGTCTGTAAGTATATCATGTATGCACCTTGTACGATACCAAAACATTACGAAAAATTTGCAATGTATTAATTTATCAAATCAGTCTTATCAAGGTGTCTGAAAACTGTCTCACTGATATTTTTACTTCAATAAAATAAGTAAATAAATAAATAAACACTATTACTACAAATCTCTCTTCTCATAGAATCAAGCAAAAGTAGCCATATATCTACCTTAACTATTCTGTTTATACAAATACAAAATGGTTCTTCCTTTGTATCCCTTTTTGTTGTTTAGTCCTGTCTGGGATGCGTATTCTACTGGCATTTAAATAGTATAGATACCTGAATTCAGCAAAACACTCCAACACAGTCCAGCATTCGACAACAGTAGTGGGTTATCCACAGAATTTGTTGACTAGAGCCTTTTACAGCTCAGCATATCAATATGGCTTTACTTTATATACCTCAGTATTATACTTTTCTGCTAGATAGTTAAGACCAAGATAAAGCAAGACCTATACAACAAGAAATGTAACTTTTGTATCTGATAAGGTCAGTTGAGTCCCCTCAGAGTTTATCCTGTAACCCTGTACCACACTTTGTAGATCCTTTGACACATGACAGTGTCAGCCATGTGGATGAGTCACGGCCACTGCTTGACCAATTTGCTCTCTGTGAAAGCCTGAGAGAACATTTTCTCTCGATATGACTCTCCTTAGGCACACTATAGATCATCGATCATGTTCCTCTGTGGCTCCATAATCTCCTTGATCAGAAAATTTGGGGCACAACTAAGTTTCATGATGTTACAGTACAGGTTCTCCCATGCCCTGAGTCTTCACTGACCTTGAAAAGCTAGGGCTTAAATGTTGGCTGACCTTGCAGCCCTTCCATTTCTCCAATTTTTGATTTGCAACCTTAGGTTGTTAACCCTCCAGAAGAGAAGCTGATTATTACCCTACATCATATACAGTTTGGTTTACCCCATCTGTCTAAATATCAAACATCTTAAGCATAAAGTGGAACAGGTATTTTCCATCAAATATTGATGTACTGAACTTGAAGTCCTTATAGAATATGAGGAAAAATTTTAAAAAATAGGAATAGACACATATTTTTTACACAGAAATTTAGAAATCTAACCATATACAGCATTGAACATGGACAATTTGTGGGCTTCTTGGGTTGGCAGAGCCAGGACCAGGGAGAAGGCTCAGTAGGATAAGCGCTTCCTTGGCAAGCACAAAGGCCTGAGTTCAATCCCTGGTTCCACAAAAAAACCCACAAAATTTTAGAGCAAGAAGGATCTAAGAAATCACCTTACCCAGCTTCCTTAGTGGATGGGAAACCTGAATCCTGGGCATGTGAGGTGACTCCCCAAGGCCCTGGAAGCTGCTGCCCAGCCCACCTCCACCCAACCCTAGCTGGTCTCTGCTTCCTTGCCTCCAGGTAGTGATGTCTAAAGCAGACACATTCACCTTCTGAGCTTATAGTGCCCCTATAGCTTGTGGAAAACTGCTAGGAGCCGTGGCCCACCAGAATCCCAATGGCCCCACTTGGAAGGCTGGGAACTATTGTAAATGCTTCTTGACTCACAGTGGGGTTATGTGCAGATAAGTCTATTGTAAATCAAAGTATGTCCAGTTGAGTATACACTTTCTACACCTAACCTACTTCACGTATGTCAAGAACACTTACCATTGGATGAAGTCATATAACAAAGCCTAATTTGTACTCAAGTGTTGAGCATCTCATAGCCCTCCAAACACTGGCCCCACCATATATAGTACAGGGTTGTTTCCCTGCTGTGATCATGCGGCTGGCCAGGAGCTGAGGTTCACAGCTGCTGCTTAGCATCTCAAGAGAGAACCACAGCACAGAACCAAATGCACAATTAGATCTTTAAAACAATCCACATTCAGAACTGGAGATGCAGTTTTTACTGAATGCAGATCACTTTTATATCATCATAGGTGAAAAATCACTAAGTAGAACCACAGTAACAAGGAACCATGAGCAGTTACACAGGGCCAGCATGCTCCATGTGGAGCCTCCTTGGGAACTGAAGTTCTTCAGGTAGGAGTCTAGCGAGGCAGTAACTTCCTGAGTGGGAGGAAGCAGGCCCGCTTTGCCCTCTCTCCCTCCAAGCTTTGAGGAATTCCCTCATTGTTCACCCACTCTTAAACTCATCAGGAGATACGAATAATTTAGTGTCCAGGTGCACACTAACAAGTGGCCAAATCACAATCAGTCTATTGGGCCTGTCCCCAAACCTCTATATCCCACTTCCTGGTCACCAAGGTTTTGCTAGCGTGGCCTTTGAGAAGGGGACATGATGATGAGATGAGACAATGCAGAGAGGAAAGGGAAGGCCAGGGTTGGCCTGCCATCCTTTATTCTGGTAGCACAAGGTGAATGCACTCAGTCACCTATTTATCTATGCACAAGTATTTATTGAGGGCTTGCTGTGTGCCAGAAAGCCAGTAGGTAGTGGCATACCTACTGACCATCAAGAATTCCCCAGGCCTGGCTCTGCTCTGCTCGCTTCTGCTTCCCTCTCTGCTCGTCCCCAGTGCCTCTCTGTAGTTCCACACTCATCACCTTCTTCTATGATCTTTAGTGTGCTTCTTACCACTCATTACAGACTCTTTTCAGTCACCATTTCCTCTGCCCCTTTCTGTATGGCAACAGCTCCAGTTTGACGCCTGCAGCCCTGCGCTGTGTAGCACAGCGCCTACCTCCCCTTCCTGACCTCTCCTCCGCTTCCCTAGGACAAGGCAGTTCTTCCATGTTCAGTTCTGTCTAGTTTCTCTCCCCACAAAGTCACCTGACAATTTCATCTACTTTTACTTCTCTAAAGCTCTTCTCTTACTTCCGGTCCCAGTCTCACATCACCCGCTCTGCTCTCTGAAAGCGGATTTCACCACAGCGTCACAATTTATTTCACCCCTGCTTCACAGTTTCACACTCAAAAGACACTTCTCCCCCCTCCTTCCAAGAAGCCAACTTCTCTCCCCTCTGTCACCCCAGCCTATGCCATTGAAGACCCTGTGCCTTAACTGGCTGGTAACTCTGGCCATGTCTCACATTCTCCTCTCCCTCTTTGCATCTTACTGTGACTTTTTTTTCACTAGGAATTGAACTCAACACCTTGCACTTGCCATGCAGGCATTTCTTCCACTGAGCTATTTCCTTAGCCCTTTACTGTGACTGGCACCCCTTCTGATCCACATCACTGTCTGTCCAGCCATGCAGCATGGGCATCCAAACATGTTCCTTCCCTCCCTGGTCACCCAACAGTGATTTATTGAGAAGGGCGTAACAGGCCCTGCACTAGTCTTTGCCGTGTGATTGCCTCATCTCAAATCACCGAGGAGTCTCTCTCGGGATGCCTGCAAACATCTGAGTGTTCAGTGACAGAAAGCTGAAGAATCTCACCATTCCCTTGGTCCATTCATTGATAAGGAAGCCAGAATCGTCTGCTGGTACCTTCAAGAACACCTACCGAATGCTAGCTCTGCCCAGGTGCCTATCTACACAGTGGGGTCTAGTAGCAAACAACATTTCCTCCCTTGTTTGCTGTATCCAGTACTCATTATGTACTTATGATGAGTTTATTCATTCATGCAGTAAGTATTACTGAGTACCCAATATACACCAGCACTTTTCCAGGAAGTAGCAATGTAGCAATGAATAAAATTCTCCCACTCTAAATGAGGGAGACAGGAAATAAACACAGATTGCCATAAATGATGCATCACACGCTGCGTCACCTGTCTGTGCCTTAGTGAGCCCACCTAGAAAGCACCACTAGTAACAGGACCCGCATCATGGAGACTTTTATGAGAATTCTGCAAGGTACTAAGAAGCGAGGGGCAGGGAATCCAGCGCAGAGGAAGTATAGCACTGAGAAAGTTCTCAATCGATATGAAGAAAATAAGGCAGAAAGCAAGAAGAGAGCTGCAAAGAGCAGAGAAAGGTACATGTGTAGAGTGGTCGGGGGCTCCATGGCAAGAGAGACATTTAAGACAAGACCCGAGGGAACCCAGTCACCAGCTGGATGTGTGAGACACGTCCCAGGCAGAGGAGCAGCCTGTGGAGGGCCTCAGATGGGAATGCAGGTGAGAGAGAAGGAGTGAAGGGAGGAGGAGGCCAGAGGAGTCGGAGGAAGGGGTAGCTAGAGACCTCGCAGGCTGTGCAAGCCGCAAGTTCTGCTCTCCCTCTTGGCCCTAGGAGAGATCACTGACTTGGGGCACACAGTCTGTTTTGTTCCTATAGCCCTCTCCGACTGTTCCGAGAAGACTCAGTGAGACAGCAGAAGTAGGACACCAGTGAAGGAGGCTGTTGCAGAAATCAGGGTGAAGAATTTAGAAGTTTGGCCAGCATCATGAGTTGGAGTCAGATCAGGGACTTTTTTTTTTTTTTTTTTTCGGAACCAGGGATTGAACTTAAGTCCTTGAGCTTGCCAGGGAAGCACTTATTCCGCTGAGCCATCTCGCCAGCCCCCAGGGACGTACTTTGAACACTATGAGTCAACAGAGCTTGGTGTTGGCTTGGTGGTGGGGTTGAGCGACTGGTCAAGGAGAATGACAAAGGTGCCAGGGCTGTGATGGCATAAAGTCCATCGGGGAAGGGAGGGACACAGGCAGAATTAGGAGGATGAACAGTTGGAATGTGGAGTCCAAGATCCCGCTTCAACTTATTTAAACCACTGAATTCCAAGTGGTCACAAAGACCAGCACCAAGCTTGCCGGCACTCTGCCATCTACTGGTGGCCATTGTCAAATCCAGGTAGTAGATAGACGGTGGGCTCCAGGGCCAGTGTGACGCTGCCTCCCCCTGCTGGTCATGTTGCAAATCACACTTCCATCGGAATTCCATAAGCTCTGGGCTCTGGGAGTTCACTTAGTATATGTTCTGTATGTAGCCTTCCTTTATATTTTCAGGTTTTATAAGAGCGTGATGAGTACAATCAGGTTTATGAAAAGGTTATCTGTGTCCCAAAAGGTGATTAAAAAGGTGATTAAAAAGTCATACAATGCCAACGTCATCATACCCATTATCCCCCTTTGTCCCGTATTTCAACATTTTCCCATTCATTGTGTCTTTATATCTCAAATCTCTTCTGTGATGTAAGTAAGACATTGCTCCCACTTCACTTGTTGCTGTTGTTGTTTTGGACGAGTGTCTCACTGCAAGTAGGGCAGACTTGAACTGACCAGGAGAGTGCAGACTGGCAACCACCCTGCCCCGCCTCCTGAGTGCTGGGGCTCCAAGCCTGAAAACAGGCTCAGAAGGGTGATGCAATGCCCCTGCTCTAGGCCTCCTGATGGCGTATTTCTTCATGCATCCATCCCTCTGCTCACTGGAACATCCAATCCATACAAATGGAAACCGTGGGTAAAATGAAACCAAACCACAAAGCCATTCTAATGTTTCTTTAAATCCTGCATATGGTTTTCTAGTGTCTCCCGATAACAAGGACTCTCTTGTGTCCCATCTAAAGCCAAGCACTGCATTAAGCATGTATGTACACAGGGCCATGTATAAGTTCAACTTCCCTACGAGTTGGTGTCACTGTTAACCCCCACTTACATGGGAGCTCTGAGGTGCGCGCAGGAAATGCCTTGTCCACGGTTCCTGACCCACTGAGCAGACACCAGGCCTGAGGTGTGGAGCAAGGCCCAGAGTACACCGCGGTTTCCATCCCTTCCCTGAGCTTTCTTTTCCTATCCGGGCCTCTTGTCCTACAACCACCCTGACCTACAGGGAACAGAAGTTGGAGTGTTTCTTTCTCTGGAAGACACTGCATTTTCTTCTTCAGAGTAGACTCCACCTCTCAGAGCTGTACATTCCAACTGAACATCTTTCACTGACTCCTAGGGCATTTTGTCTTTAGTGCCTTCCCTGGGCTCAGGGATGTGATATATCAGTTAGAAGAATAGGTAGGTAGGAATATAACTATGATACTGTCCTCAATGGAAGAGGAATCCAAAGTTTGTGTAGTGTATGAGTGGAAAATCTCCTTTGGTAGAGCATCAGAAGTCTCTCATGTAAGATACAGACTGTGCTACCTGAGTGACCTTGATCAGGTGGTTCTGACTCTCAGGACCTCTAGTTTCTCAAGAATAAATTCAGAGCTTTCATTCTAGTCAGAGAGCCACCTGTGAACCAAATGTTCCCATGCATCTAAAAGCCTACTTGTAACTATGAAGTGCTATACACGTATTTGTGGACTCTTATTTATGACTCTACTGGGACTGGATTCAAATCTAAACTCTACCAGTTTATATTCATTTATTTGGAGTGCTCCCTTTCTTTGTTTCCTTTCTAAAGGAAATCATAGTGTCCCCCCACAGCATGGGGTGAGGATTAAAGGAGACAGTGACTATAGTACACTGCAAGTGGCCATCCCTCCCCAGCCCTTTGGCTTGGATCATTGGAGAGACAGACAGAGAGAGAGACACACAGACAGACAGACAGACAGACAGACAGACAAGGGGAGGGAGAAAAGGAGGGAGGAAGGGAAAAAGGCAGGGTAAAGGGAGGGAGGGAGGGGTTTTCTCATGTAGGAAGGGAAGTAAGAGATTAATAGAGGGGGATGAACAGGTAGGGCAGGAGTTGAGCCAAAGAATTAATATGTGGCATGCACAGTTAGTTACCTGTTCCCCACAGAAGCATGACCATCATATCTGAAAGTACATACTAATAAAAAAATAAAATAAAAACTAAAAAAGTGACAATCCCAGGGCCTGGCATGAAGGGTTCAACAAATATCTATTCTTGTGTCCTTTTTCTTGCAATTCTTATTATCATTGTTTTGATTCCTTGAGTTCCTGTGTTGGTTAAACCACACACAAAAAAAATTCCCTAGAAAGGACCCATAATGTGAGGTAGTAAGTGAGAAGTGGCTGATTATGGAAGAAGGGGGAGGAGTGATTTTCTTAGATTATGTACATTTTTGATCCAGGTGCTTCAAACACAGCATAACTAGACAGTATTTACAAAGTTTTCGGACTTAACATTTCATTTTGCCATTAAAGAAATGTCTAAGTATCTATCAAAGTCTTTTTTGGAGAGCAGGTGGGGAACTGAAGGTGCGTGTCTCACTCAGACAGCACGGAGATCAGGGTGAGCCATATGGGAGTGAGGGAGGGACAGCTCCAGGCCAGTGCCCAGGTTTGTCCCATGGCACCAACACCTTAGAGGCACAGGAGATGAGGTAACAATGGGGTGAGACCCAGCCCACAGTGGGGTGGGACCTTCTATGAAGAGCCCAGTCTTAAGAGTGGGTTCTTCATAGAAGGTCCCAAAAGAACATGCGTCCTACTTTTTGAGTTAACCACGTAGAACAATCAAAGCTGATGAAGCCAGTGCTCAGCCAAGGGGCCGTTCTCTTGCCCACTTCACTTCTGAAACAAGTTGGCTTACTGAAGAATTTCCTCCAGGATAAAAACATGCTCAAGCATCTTTCTAAAAACTGACGCTGACAGAAGCCCCACACCCCATCATCTCGCTTGATGTCAAAACATGCAGAGGTGGTCACCATTCTCACTTCATTCTCTAGACAGAGAAGCTGAGCTCAGGTTCGAGCACTTCACTTAGTAGGGCTCTGATCAGACCAGCCGGATCTGTGTAGTCATCCACCCGAGGCCTATACAGGAAGGCAGGCAGCACCACACCCATGCTGTGCACTTTGGCTACTTCTGCTCCGAGAAACACCGTGGCAGTGCTCAGGGACAGGACAGGCAGGCGTCTTCTGGGCAAGCAACAACTTGCTCCTTGAACTTCACGGCGTATCTGGGATGATGTTCTTGGGCTCACTGAATTCCAAACTGGCCCCTGACCCTGCCAGTAAACTATAAGTCGGTGGCAGTTTTCAAAAACTTATTGTCAGCCGAAGTTGCAAGGTGTCCACATGTGAAGCGCCTCGTGTAACCACCGTCAGCGTGCCCCACAGGGCTGCACTTTGCAGCAAGGCCTTAGCAGATTCGCATCATGCCACTCACTTGGCATCACATATTTTGGGGTCATTGCAGGGCACTCTGAGATGCCTACAGGTGGATTCCGTAATGGCACACAAGGATGGTCCTGTGTGATTCCAAATCCCAGACACTTACTAGAAGGCAAAACAGTACTTTTCTTTCTCTGATGTCCCAACAGGAAAAGAGCGAGGACTTCCAGGTGTCCATCAAGGTACAAATTTGGACTCGTCTTGAGATTGTCCTTACTTGTCCCACCCACAGAACACTCCCAGCAAGACAGCCCTTGCTGTCCTCAGCTGGCTGACTCCATTGTGGGGCAGAGTAGGCGAAAGCCCCTGGATCTGAGCTGGCAGCTTAACCTTTCTCATTCTCCCTTCAAGCTCAAGGGCAATCATTTTTAGAAGAATGTTTCCACCAGTCTTCTTCTTCTGTTGTTCATATAATTTTTTGGATCTGGGGATTGAACCCAGGGCTTTTGTACAGAGCCATTTCCCCAGCCTCCTTTTTAATTACTAATTTTTAAACAGGGTCTCATAAATTGTTAAGTTGCCTGAGCCACACCTCGTGGAGTGCTGGGATCACAGGCTTACAGCACCATGGCCTGTTCATTAGGCAGCTCGTTTCGTACATATTCAGCAGATTCCAAAGGAGATGGTGAATGTTCCAGATGGCCCACTCACCTGCCTCTTAGTTCTATGATTTTCATACCTCGTGCTGTTTGCCTTCTGATCAGGGGACGAGAATGGCAGTGCATAGCTGTGGGAGTCACACTCAAGGACAAGGGTGTGGGCATAGCACACAGCCTCTGTGCCATGTGTGTGTGTGTGTGTGTGTGTGTGTGTGAGAGAGAGAGAGAGAGAGACCAGGTGACCACTGTCTCAGAGGATGGCCTCCAGCTACTGACTTTTTGATGGACTCTTTAAAAATAAATATTAAAATGATAACTCTTGCACAGAAGCCAGGGTTTTTTCCCCAGTATGACTTGTTGGCCCTACCCCAGAGCATGCTGAGATGGCAACTGAGACTCCACATGATGGCATATGTCTGTAATCTAGTGCTTGGTAGGCTGAAAACAGGAGGATCACTAGGAGTCTGATCTCAGTAGTGAGACCCTGTGGATCCTGTAGACTCTGTATTGAATACATTTTTTTTAAAAAGATGACTCTTTATAGTAGAAAGAAACTACCTGCTTGCGTCATTATTTAGAAAATAATGAGAAAAATGTCTGGGTCAAAACTACACTTATAAAATGCTCTTTCAATTATAGTCTTCTATATATGCTTTAATTTCACTTTTAATATTTTTTATTGTTTTACACAAAAACTAATGAATGTAACTCTTTGCCATTTAACAATCAACCCAAACAGAGTCCTACACCACAGGATGTCCCTGGGATGCACAGTGTTAGATTTAGGGATTGCTTCAAGGTGGACAGGGCACCAAGAAGGAAATGAGGCTGTCCTTTGAATCAGAAGGTGTGTAGGCCTAGGTTGGGCTTGTTGTAGACAGTAAGACAGGCTCAGAGACTGTCTGAGACAAAGCCAAAGAACCAAAGTGTTTTGCCAAGACATTTGATAGCTTTGTTAACTGCAGAATATTGGTGAAGGCTTCAGTGACAGGCACTGCTTTTGTTTTGTTTTGTTTAGCAGGAAAGCATACACACACACACACACACACATTTAATACACTTACTTATATACACATGTGTATCATTTCAAGTATTGACACCTAGCATTTCATAGCTGTATTTACAAATGTGCTTCAAATACTATAAGGTCAAAAATCATCACAGAGGCTGGAGAGATAGCTCACTGTTTAGACCAGAGTTTGATCCCCAGCACCACATGCTGCACCAGGCCCACCCTCAGGGCAGGTTGAGATGGCCACAGAGTAGGCACATAGCAGCACACACCTGTAATCCCAGCACTGGGGAGGCTGAAACCAAAAGGATCATCACAAGTCCGAGCTGTGTGGTGAGACTCTGTAACAACCAAACACATTTTTTTAAAATCATCATAGTAGAAAGACCATGAGCCTTAGGAAGTTTGAAAAGTGACATCAGGGTTGAGATCATTTCTAACCTTTAGATGGGGTGTTAAGCAGGTGCAGTAAGAGATTTTCTACAGCAAACCAGAACAGTGTAGGGAGGTGAGAATAACCAGTGTGGGGAAACGTGAAGCATATGCACAGCCAGTAATGCAGAGAACACCAATGGTACGAGGACCACGGGTTGCTATTTCTAGTCCCTGTGGCTGGCAATGAGGTGGCTGCATGGCCAATGGCAAATTCACTCAGAGTTGGAGCTGCAGAAAGGAAGGAGGTAGGGCTAAAGCAAAGACACATTGGGAGACTCGAGGAGCAGAGCTCTCTAGGCCTCAAGACACGTCCTTGGCTCTTTGCGTTTCCATAGAAACATCTGGGAATCTTAGGAGCAGGGTCCTCTAGGGTCTCCACTGGCTCTGAACTTGACCACTCACCTGAGAGTGGGGGTGGGCAGCTGTGTGAGGCTGGAGTACTGTACTTTTCCCATATTCTTTAATTTTTATTGGTACATGTTTGCAGTACACACTGATTACATTCACTGAGGGAAGTCGATACATGTACATAACATGTCTTAAATTTCTTTTCACCCTTTCCCTCCCCCATTTCCTCCATCTCTTGGTCCTCTCCTCATTTGCAAAAGATCTATTTTTCTGTTTCCTTTTAGACAGATGCTTTCTATTACCTATCTTTTACTTAGCTCTTCAATTTATACTTTGCACTTCTCATATAACAGAAACATAGTATTTAAGCTTCTGTGTCCAATTTATTTCATAAGATATTATGGTCCCAAAGTACACCAAATAAGACCTCTTGCAGGGTGTCTTACAAATTGATTTTCACTCTACCCATTTCATCTTTAAAAGAGAACATGAGAAACCAATTCATCATCATCATCATCATCATTGTGGGTTTTGTTGTGATTGGCAGTGCTGGTGTTGAACCCAGGGCCTCACACATTAGGCCAGTGCTCGACCATTGAGCTACATCCGCAGCCTCTGTTATAATTATTCATGCACCTTGATTATGCAGATTAATGAGCTTCCCTGTGCCGCTTCACTACGTTCACATGTTGTACTCAGGCATCACATTTTTCTGATACAGGCAGCCACTTCAAGGGTATGATCAAGGACATTAGTAAACTCCTAAATAAGCAATGAAACCTGAAAATAAGGCAGTCTGGAGGGGAAACATGCAGGTCATCAGATGCACTGGCAGAGACCTGGCTCTGAGGACGTTCTGCAGGTGGGGCTCCCAGAAGCTCGGGATGTGTTCGACTCTCTGGGAAACTTGATCCCAAATGCTCACCTTCAGCCCTACGTGGGGTGGATGAGAAGTCAGGAAGTATCTCTAGGTGGCCACAGTGGTGGCAGCTGCCTGGTTCCTCAAGGAACCTGGATTGTCGCGAGGGGGCGGGCAGACAGGCAGCCACATTGGCCACGTGCTGGCCGTGGACAAGTCTCCTCATGTGGCTGCTGACATTGTCATCCTCTGAAGTGCTCATCACATTTCAATAGGGACGAGCTACTAATCTCTGAGGGAAAAAGAAATGGAGGCTTGGAGACATTAGGCATTTTGCTCAAAATCAGAGTGGCACTAAAATAGAAATCCAGAAATATGTGATCCCAACATTTATGCCATTTTCAACAAACCAAGATAATTGGTCTCAAGAAGTCTTGACTTTATTAATTCTTATTCAATACATCTATTTTTGAAAAAACAATAAATGTCCAGCAACATACTTCTTTATAACAATGAAATCAGAAAATACATCTAACCATATGATAGTGAATAAAGATGTACCACAACCTAAGAACTGCAACTAAAGCTGGGCTCAGAGGAAAATGCATAGTCCTAAAAAATACATAAAAGAAAAGAAGGGTGTGCGAAATAGCTCAGCGGACTAAGCGTTTGCTTAGGTAAGCTCAGGGGTCAGGGTTTGATCCCTGGCACCGCATGCCACACCAGCCCACCCCCAGATGCACTGAGCCAGCAATGGAGTCCAGGTGTGGTGGTGCATGCCTGTAATCCCAGCACTAGGGAGGCAGAAATCAGGAGGATCACTACAAGTCCGAGCTGTGTAGTGAGACCCTGTGCACGCACAAACACACATACACACACATAAAACCTAAAAAAAAAAAAAAGAGGCTCAAAAACCAGTGACCTAAGTTTCTGTCTCAAGAAACTGAATAAAGATATCCAAAAAAAATTAAAAGACATGTCTATACTTCTAAAAAATAAAGCTCAGTGATGTAGCTTCAGGATATACTGGCTTAATCCCTAGGACTGGCCCCCAATTTATCAGTATATAGGCAAAATCAAAACATAAAACTATTTTAAATAACTTAATATAAAATTTTCATTCTAACTTTATACAATTTGTGTTGAATATTAATTAGTAGACCTAATATTTCGAGGAGTAATGTTTCCACCTTGGGAGTGGACCTCCCGGCTGAGAGTTCTCCCCCAGGTTATCAGCTCTTCACTGGGGCATCATTGAGTCCCGCACACCACAAGGCACTCAAGAGCTAGCACAGCTGTGGCTCAGATGTTAGATGCACAAGACGGGTGTTCAGGGTGCTTCACACACTGAATAAGCCTGGCAGGCCTAGAGAGGAGAACAGAAAGAAGAGATCATGAAGAGAAATGATACAGTTAGGGCACTGCCCTGCAATGAGAGAAGCCCATTCCTTAGTGTATGAAGCACAGAAGAACCAGCGGGAGTCCACGCACACTCCTCCCCACACTATGCCTGGTGAGGGTGACTCCCAGGGCACTTGCTGGCGGATCAGGGGCCAGCGCGTCCCATTGGTAGTTGTCAGGTGTCCCCTCACTTTGTCAGTGGTGGTGCAGAAGCTTTGCAATTTGATCCGATACCATTTTTTATTATTGGTATCATTTCTTATGCTCTTGGGATTCTGTTCAGGTAGACTTTAGCCAGATCATTTTTAAGTGTTTTGCCTAGTTTATCTCCCAGCACATTGTTTCTTTTTTAACATGTAAATCTTTGATTCATTTAGATTTTAGTTACCTAGAATACATAAAGAACTCAAGAGGGCAAGCCAAATAGCTCAGCATATTAAAGTGCCTGCAAGCAGGTGCAGGGGCCAGAGGTTCGATCCCTGGGCCTGCCATGCCAGCCCTGCCCCCGGGGTGTGCTGAGATGGCAATTGAGACTTGGCGTGTTGGCGTGTGCCTGTAATTTCAGCACTTGGAAGGCTGTACACAGGTGGATCACTATGAGTCCAATCTAGTAGTGAGACTCTGAACACCCTGTAGACCCTTCCCTAAAATTCAAAAAAAAAAGAACTCAAGAAAAAAGAAATCTGGACCCCCCCCAAATAAAAACACAAGCAAAAATTAAAGAAATGAAATGAATAGATATCTCTCAGGAAAAGCACAAATGGTCAATAAACACATGAAAAAAATGTTCAACACTACTGACTCTTAAGAGAAATGCGTGTTAAAACTACATTGAGATACCATCTTTCCTGTGACAGGATGGCTATCATCAAAATATCAAATAACAAATGCTAGCAAGGATGTTGGGGGAAAGGAGGTCTTGTACACTGTTGGGGTGGGAATGTATATTAGTATAACCACTCTGAAAATCATTGTAGAATTCATGCACCTATAATATTTGGATGGTAACAGAATACCCATCTCCGACAAAACTAAACAAAGAGGCCAGGGAGATGGCTCAGTGGAATAAGTGCTTCTCTGGCAAGTGCAAGGGCCTGAGTTCAATCCCTGGTTCTGCCAAAAAAAAAAAACCTAAACAAAAAAAAGAGATATAAATGAAGGACCATTTTGTATCTGTATATACAAAATAGTTAGGATAGCTACTTTCTTTCAATTCATTAAGAAAAAAATTTGTATAATAGTGTTTGGATAGAATATCGTATCTGCATCCTGTGCTATGAATGACTGCTACAAAGACAGCAATATGCAATGTGTTAATTGTTGTAACTCTCCTAGCAACATGTTTTGAAACTGTCTCACTGCAATTTTTTCACAATAAAATTAATGAAAAAAAACGAAATCACTGTGGAGAATGCTCAAAAATTAATAACGATGAGTCTATTTCATACAGCTACTCCCCTTCTAGGAATCTTGACCAAAAGTCATATTACATGAATAACCAAGTTTATGGCAGCATAGCTTACAATAGCTAGTTCTTGGAAACCAGATGTGTGCTCATCAACAGATGAACAGATAACAAAAGGTGACATTTATTCACGATAGAGTACTATTCTGCCATGAAGACAAACTTGAGGCATTTGTATGCAAATGGTGCAACTTGAGACCATAATATTAAGTGAAATAAATCAGACACACAAGCTTAAGTATTATACTGCCTCTCTTACATGAAAAACTATCTATCCATATGTTGAGTCTGCCCCAAAATGTATAACACTTCAGCAGGACACACAATTGATAAATGTCTTTAAGCTCATGGCCACCAGACTTGTATTCATCTCATGGTGTCTGAATAAATTCAATATTAAAATATTTATGCAAATTTTGTCTTTCCCTGACACACCCATTTCTTGGCAAACTCTCCCACCTGTACCTTAGCTCGTGAACCTGATTCTTCCCCTGATCTGGTCACAAGTTGAGCTGGATGACAACTGAATCAAATTCAGTTAGGTTCAAAGGTTAAGTCAGGGGAAAATGTGATTCAGTTCTCATCCATTAAAAAAAGTAGGAGATAGATAAATCAGAAAGTAAGGAGAACAGGTAACTCCCCAACTTATCTGCACTGTTGTTTTAAAAATATTTTTTAAATTGTTAATCTTATTTCATTTATACTACCAGTTTCTTTGTTTGTTAAAAAAGAAACATTTGTCCTTTTATTTGCTTCTTCATTTTAAGACAGCATCTTTGTTCTACCTGACTTATGCTCTGCAGAACATTGTGGTCACGCTTTTCAGATCATGATACATGGTGTGTATACCAGCCATTGTTATTCTCCAATTATTTTGTTGGAAATTTTTATTTTTTTTGTTCTTTTAATTGGATGTACTAAAAACAAAAAGAAAGTGTGTTCCAATTTAGTTTGGTGCCATTTACAGAGTCATAGCAATAGGAACCTTGCAGGGGTGTTGGCTGGTGAGGGGGGTATCTGGCTCCAGTGTGTCACAGACCTTTTTTTGTTGTTGTTCAGGATCTCGTTACACATCTTGGACTCATAGTAATCCTGATTTCTGCCTCCCTAGTGCTGGGATTACAGGTGTGTATGTACCACCACGCTGGGACTCCATCACCAGCTGAGTGCTCCTAAGGTGGGGCTGGCATGGCATGCGATGCCAGGGATCAAACGCTGGCCCCTGCACTTACCTAAGCAAGTGCTTAGTCCCCTGAGCTACACCACCAGCCCTAGAACTCTGTTTTCTCCATGTAAAACATCTTTGAGTAACTCTGATTGACCAATGTCTTTAACGGTTGTTCCCTAGTGCATTCTGCTTTTGCATCCTATGGCTGCAGCTTGTGTGTGGTGTCTTGTCTTTCTTTTTCTTTTTCTTTTTTTTTTTTTTTTTTTTTTTTTTTTTTTTTTTTTTTTTTTTTTTTTTTTTTTTTTTTTTTTTTTTTTTTTTTTTTTTTTTTTTTTTTTTGGCAGTTTCCAGCTAGGAGCCAGCTGAATGGTGGAGAACTTAGAAAACAAGAGTTATTAGTGAGAGACCCTTGAATCTGTCCATCTGCCTTAGTGATATGATGGATGGCATGAAAAAGTATCCTAGCAGCTCAGCTTCTCCAGTCTTTGAAAAATTTTTCTCTCGGAATTAGTATTTTTTCTGTTATTATACACAAGAGAAGCTCCCAAGATACTTCAGTCACGTTTCCCCACCTATATTCTTCACCAAAGTATTTACAAGTGAATGGAGGGTTAGAATCAATATATATTATGGAGAGAGAGAGAGAAGAAAAAAGAGGAAGAGGTCCCAGTCTTGAAAACAAAGTTAATAGTGATTTTAATAAATATATACAGTACTTGTCCATGATTTTTAAACATTGTCTTTAAGATTTTTACTTTTTGTACTTAACAAAGGCAAATGTTAGTAGACTGCCACTTGCCAAGCATTAGGCATCTTGGTAGAAACTTACTAAGTATTGGGCATCTACACCCAGATCTACCTAAAGAGATGTCAATGCCTATTATGCCAAGTTTCGAGACCTTCACAAGGTGAGAGACAGCTCATGGCAGACCTGGCTCTGTTGGCTTGAAGCGCAACAAGTGCCTCATCCCTGGCCAGAACCACTCACTTCAGAAGCCAGCAGACAGGCCATTAAAGGCTGGGCCAGGTTCAGGGGCAGGTCACTGCTGGGGTTGGCAGCAAGGGAAGAGGGTGATGGGGAGAAGGTGGCCAGCTAAAGCCCTCAAAAAAAATTTCCTGATCCCGGCTTGGCAGAGAGACAGACATCACCATCATGGCCCCCAGGGGCTCCTAGCTCAAAGGAGACCAGGGAAAGGTGAGGCATCCACAGAGGGCAAGAAAGCAGTTTCTTTGAAAATGATTACCTGTAGTTATCCTTGCAGGTAAATGTCATGTTCCTTTTACTCACAATCAACTTCAGTTCATTAATAGAGACACTTGAGCATGAATTACTGGGGAAGAAAGATGAAGAAGTTAAAATAGCAGTATGTCTTGAACACCTCCCAAGGCTACTTAGATTCTTCATCAGACAAGGCCCTAGGCAAAGCCCTGGGGTAAAGAGATGGAGCGGAAGTCTTTGAAGAGATTTCAGGCCAGCAGGGAGCTGAAGGAGTGAGCTAGCTAGATGCTCATTGTGGAGCTAGGGACGGGCTAACGGTAAGGCACCATTCCTGTCCTGAGCTGGGGTCTGTTTTCTGAATCGGCCCCAGTGTGTTCTTCTGAGTATGCGTTCTTTTGTTGATAACTCATAGAAACGTTTCCTGGGTCAGCAGGAATAAGATTTACCTGGAAGTTCCTCCAATGTCATGCATCACCCAAGCTTGTACCGTATGAACCTTCGTTGGATCCAAATTATAGACTTCCACACTTCCAAACGTGCTAAAATAGAAGAGACAAAGAGTATTCTCAACCCCACACTTTAGTTGGGGGCAACTGTGCCTCCTTCAAGAGCCAGCAGGCTAGACACCGCTGGCAAGACCTACAGTTTGCCCTCGACCCCTTTACAGTACAAACTATCACCTTTTCCCTTTCCACACAATCCTGAATTAGCAAAGACTTTTCAAGATGAGATTTTTTCACTCATTTTGTTCTGCTTTTCCAAGGAATGATTTTGGGGTGTCATCATCGATCAAGGTGAGATTTTTTAATCTGTACAGTCGTCTTGAGTTCTAAAAATACTGGCTGTTCAGGTTGGCTCGTCTCCCCTGTGGGCTTGGCTGCCTTGAGAGCTGCCGTGCAATGGGTCAGGCACGCTTCCGGGTGTGTACGTTTAGTCGCAGCACTGCAGTAGGGGCTGTACTGGGCTCTCGCCCCCTCGTCGGCTTTCTTGCTCTCTCGGCTTCCTGGCTGCCCTGAGTTGAGCTGCTTATGTGTGAATCATCAATCCACCAAGCTGTATCTGCCTGGGAGCCAGGCTGCCATGAAGGAGACCTCTGGAACTATGAGCTAATATAAACTTTGCTTTCGTTATAATAAGTTGTCTTCTTCAAGTATTAGGACACAGCCACAGATGACGTTTGGTCACAGCTGATTAATACTCATAGTATTCCCAGATCTACATGTGAAGATCACCAGCAAGGTGGTTAGAACAGTTAAGTCTCGGCTCTCTACCGTCTGCCGAATTAGTCTGGACCCAACCTGCCCCTTGGTGACTCCACGCTGAGAAGCCCACAGTCTGTCCTGACCGCATTTCTAAACTGTCCACTTGTCCCTAGTGGATGTACCACCCTTCACAAGCACTTAGATCCCTGATATCAGAGTGTAAAATCCTCAAATGTTAACACTGTCACCTCAAGCTCACAGAAGAAGGTATCAGAAGGTGTAAGGACAAATATTTCTTTGTGAATTAAATATTAAATTCACAAAGGAGCGAGGGCACCTACAGTTTCAGGTCAAACATGCATATGCTCCTATCACACCACCTATCTGTCCTATCAAGAAAAAAATGAGATAAAAAGGACAATAAGAAATCAATATGATAAAGCTGGGGAGAGAGTTCAGTGGTATAAGCACCTGCCTAACAAGTGCAAGGTCATGAATTCAATCCTTGGTACAAAAAAATGTATCACTATGATAAAAACTGTAAATGTAGAAGGAGGTCGGAGAAGGAAGACAGGAGGATGGCTGGGTCTGTGAAGGATTACATGAAAGAATAATAGGTGGTCCTCATTGAGTAGCATCTTTGTTAGGCAGAACTCAGCACTTTTCATTAATGTTGTCTCA
Source organism: Ctenomys sociabilis (assembly GCA_004027165.1). Taxonomy (NCBI): domain Eukaryota; kingdom Metazoa; phylum Chordata; class Mammalia; order Rodentia; family Ctenomyidae; genus Ctenomys; species Ctenomys sociabilis. Next base: position 22,041 of record PVKA01016152.1, on the reverse strand, counting down.
GTTAATTAGTGTATCGCTGTTGCCTCTTCAGGTTCATATACCTGGGTTCATAGTTAGTGCCTGTCTCAGGTAATACAGATCATGTACAGTAATGTCTAGAATACTCTTTTTCTCTTTTATTCAATACTAGGGCTTGAATCCAGGGCCTTCACACTGAATTACACCCCCAGCCCTTTTCTTTTCTTTTTCTTCTTTTTGTGAGGCAGGTTCTCACCAAGCCACTAAGTCAAACAAGATAGGCTCCAGCTTGAAATCCTCCTGCCTCTATCTCCCAAGGGTCTGGGATTGAGGCCTTTGCTGAAATGCCTGCACAAAGACAAGAAAGGTCAAGAGCCTTGCACAGCTTCTAATGTTCCCAGTGGTAATTGTACTGCTGAATTGGGATGTGACCTCTTCTTGGAGCACAGAGGCATCAGGACAGTTAATCATGGATGGTGGGGGCAGGGCTTAGAAGAGAATGAACACAGATTGAGAATGAGAGTGACAGTGTAATAGAACAGAAAGCTGAGGAAATTATACCGAGTCAAAAGTTGTGATCTTTAATTGTGATGAGTCAGCTTGCCCTGAGTAAGAGTCACCTCGCAGGTTAGAAGTCTTGGATGTGTCTGTGGATGGTTGACATGCAGACCACAGATTAAGGAGGGGGAGCTTGTTCCTGAGGAGAGGGGCACCAACCAGCAAGCTTGTAGCCGGGATGGAATAAAAAGAAGGAAAGAAGAAAGTCTCTCCTTTTTCTTCAGAAGAACTCCAATCTTCACTATAATCTCTGGACTTCCTTCTCCATTCTTCCAGGCTCTCATCCCACACTCTTCAGTCTTCCAACACAGAGAGCTTATAGCTTTCAAATGCAGACTCAAATCAGTAACTCTGAGGTAAGCTTCCAGGCCTTCACTGGATCCTCTGGCTCTCTAGTATGTGGGTGGCCATTTTGTATCCTTCTGCCATCAATGGCCATTGGGACTCTTCACCTACTGAGCCTGTAGGTCTACCTAATAAACCCTTTGCATAGTTATACATGTCTTTTATGTTGATTTTGTCCTCTGTGAGCCCTGATGCAGAGGTCAAGAGCAATACCTAGAAACAGTGTCATAGCCATTAGGAAAATTAGAAGACTTTAAATAAAGGAGAAAACATATAAAACACTGACCCAGAAAGACAAATCTTTTCAGAGTATACAAATTATTTTCACCTTTATGGCCCATGTATTTATTACTGATGAAAAGTATGTGTTCCCTCTAGAGATGAAATATCTAACAGGAAACTATGAAAGCCTTTCCAAATAAGATTCAAAGAAATAAGTACCTGCGTGTACTGAATGGTTCACTGAGGGATCCGTTCAGCATCACCTGGACCACACCACAAGCAGACTCTGCAAACTTGAAAGAAAAAAATGCTCACCATTCCTCAGTAACAGATCTTGTCACCATTCCCTAGAAGTTGCATCTCCAATAGAACTCAAGGTGAGGTGGTCTAGAAGGGAGCAGCCCCTGTGCAGTTCTCATGGAATGCCAGCTCTGTAGAGCTGTCACTCCAAAGCACTGGGGCAACCATGCTTCAAAACATGATAGTTCTCCTGTACTGTAACATCCTGTAACTCAGTTGTGTCCCAAATTTTCTTATCAATGAAAATTGGGGCCACAGAGAAAAGTGACTGATGATGTAGAATGTGCCTAAGGAGAGTCACATGGAGAGAAAACATTGTCTCAGGCTGTCACATAGAGCAAGATGGCCAAGCAATGACCATGACTCATCTACATAGCTGACAATGACAAAGGATCCAAAAACTACAGTACAGGGTTTCAGGGTAAATCCTGAGGGGATTTGGCTGACCTTGCAATATGCAATGTATTAATTATTGAAACTGTCCTACTAATCAGTTTTAAAACTCATTGCTATTTCTTTCTCAATAAAATTAATAAAAATGAATTAAATAAGAACAAAAAAACCATAAAATGCTAGAAATAAAATCAAGTCAATATTGAAAAAATAAGTCAGATACAACAGTCACATTTCTTGCTAAATAGGTCATGCTTTGTCTTGGTCTTAACCATCCAGCAGAAAAGTATAAAAATGACGTATAAAAAATAAAGCCATATTAATAGCTGAGCTGTAAAAGGTTCAAGTCAACAGCTTCTGATATTGCCAGTCCTACAGATAAGCCGCTACTACTATGGACTACTGGACTATATTGGATTATTTTCCTGAATTCACGCACCTACAATATTTAAATGGCAATGTAATACCAGTCTTTGACAAAACTAAACCAAAAAAGGGGATACAAATGAAGGACCATTTTGTATCTGTATATACAACATAAGATAGATACAGCTACTTGCTCTTAATTCAGTGAGAAGTAAGATTTGTACTAATGATATTTAGACATGATATCATGTCTGCATCTTGTACTATGAATAACCACTACAAAGGCAACATTATGCAATGTATTAATTATTGAAACTGTCCTACTAATCAGTTTTGAAACTCTCATTGCTATTTCTTTCTCAATAAAATTAATAAAAAAGAATTAAATAAAAACAAAAAACATAAAATGCTAGAAATAAAATCAATTCAATATTGAAAAAAAATCAGAGTTCTCAACTCAGTTGCTCCAATTGATGAGTGCTCAAAGAACTTCAACATCATTGTTCCCAGGGTTGCTACGTTCAGAGAAGGAAGTCCAGAAGAGGAAGAGGAATGTCCCCAAAAGAGGAAAACAAACATGCTTTCCTAGCATCATACACAGAGAACACTGACTTTTATCTAGAAGATAGAAGATGGATAATTTAGGATGCAAGAAATGGGAGCACTATGGAAATGTAAACTCAGGAGAGAGAAAGTGACCCTGAGGTCCAAAAAGGTACTAACAGAAGAAGAGAATGGATGAGTGAATAAATAAAGAATAACTGCATGCAATTGAGCAAGGAATTTTACCTCTTCATGCAACAGATATTCAGCCAGAATATTTGCTAAGTACTGAAAGAAACAAAATGAGCAAAACAAAAAAAAAATTTATAGCTTCCTCCAAGAGACACAGCAGGACTATTGTATGGGAGACTACCAAGTTGCACTCTCTTGAGAAATGAAGCCCCCTGCCTCCATCCTTCCCTGGCCTTTCCTTCAACCTTACTCACTGAGAAATGCAGAGCTTTTATATGGAACCAGATGTTCCCCTTATTGGCTAAAAGAATGTGACTGTGTCTGACCAAGAAGCCAACACGTCTCAGTACAGCACATGGGCAAGAGCTGGGCCCCTGCTGATGGCTGGAAAGGGGCTCAAGCAGGAACCTGTGAGATCCCAGGGATGTCTCTGTTACCTTTCTCTCATTGCTGGGACAAAATACCCAACACATAAAATTAAAGTTAAAAAAAAAAGGTTTATTTAGCTCACAGCCAGTGGAGGTTTCAGTCCACACATGACTGACTCTGAGGCAGACTGTCACGTGGCAGAGGGCAGCAGTTCATGGCGGCAGAAAGCAGCAAAGAGCAAAAGGAGGAGCAGCAGCTGCTGCCTCCCTCCTTCCCTTACAGCACAAGCGGCTACCCTGAGGTCAGGGTGTAGAAGTCACACACTGTCCATGCCCTCCTCTTGTATAGGATGAGGATGTTTACAAAGCACCCTGGTTCCTTACTGAGTCACTTAATTAAACTTCTAAATATCTAAAGATGACAACATATCAACCACTATGAGGGCGTCAACATGAGCTAACATCTCAGCTGACTGAGGGCATGGAACTCAGAAAGCACTGGAACTTTTTGGCAGCAGAGGTGCCAGCCTTACACACATTAAACTACCTGCTACATTGCTACATTGGAGGCCTTTGTGCCTGGTGCAAAATTGCTCTGTTTTTCATTACAGCCAATGCCTGCAAAGTTTCCTTTTCCTAGTACTCTGCCTCCACCACCACCCACTTCCCTGATCGAAATTAATAAAAACCATAAGCTTTTGGACTCATGGCCTTTTGCTCCACTGAGAAAATTGCTGATCCCAGAGCTCAACTACAGACTATTCTCGCTATCTCCTTCTTTTGCATCTATGTGCCATTTAGCAAGATGGGACAACTAAACCCCTAGCCTGGTGCTTTGGCACTACTGAGACATACTTAGGTTCCCTTTTCTGAATCCTTACATCCTCCCACATCTCCTTCACCTTGCCTAACTCTAAGGTATTTTAATGATGAGCTAATGCACTTTTTGGGGATTTGAGAGCCTGCCTTTCCTGGTCATCTCCACAGCCCTGAGTGGCTTGTCCCTAGTATATGGCTCAGAGTGAACATCCAATAAAAATGCAAGAAGGAAAAGAGGAGGGAAAGATAATGGGGAAATAGGCAACAAAAAAATCAGGTAACCTGTGGAAGAGACTAGGCAAGAATAGGCAAGTATCTCAGGAGACACAAAAGCCACATCACAAAGAAAGAACACACTTTCAGTGAGTGTAAGCTGAGGTCACACTGACCAGAGGGCTAAGGATTGAAGAAAGCAGCAGCGTCTGGGTGTCCCTTAGTGGACACTGAGGTGAAGTAGAAAAGTTTGCCCATGGAGCACCATGGATTCTTTCCAACACAAACTTTATTCTGGACTTTGTTTTGTAGGTGATATGGACATATTTGATCAATTTCAAACTGACTTGTGAAACACAGTGCTGCTCTATGTTGTCACTAGCAGGATGTGCAGAGAGTAGTACAGAAGCTCACCGATTATGTCCATTCACAAATGCTGAGTGCTCACAGAATGCCACACCTGGAGCACAATCGTGAGAGAGTCCTAGCAGATAAATATTAGGTCAGTGGCTCACAAGACCACATGACTCAGAAATGAGGTGAGACAGGGGTTCAAATAACAACGCAGCATTGGCTCTAGTATCAGAAGAAGACAGAGACCAGTCTCAAAAAGAAGTCACCTATGCACACCCTCCAGTATCTCACAAAGTGGTGTAGGGTTCACAGCAGCTGACAGTCTGGTCTTCCATCAGAGGACACAGGAAGCCTCAGTGCATGTAATTTGTCACCCAGCTTTCCAAACGTGCAGCAATAGCACTGCCCCGAAGCATATTATAGAATCAAGCAATAGAAACAATTCTTAGTTAAAGCAAGCAGACAAATAAGAAATGCATTTATCTCACTTTTCACAGCACCTCGTAGATCCTCAACGAAGACTCGTTAAACAGGTGAGTTCTGAGTTACTCATCAGGACAGTGGCATTTTGTCTAATTTTCTCTAATGCATATTTTGAACAAATGAGGAATTGGAAGGCTAAAAAGCTTAAGTAATCTGAACAAATTGGTTTTGGAGGGTTTGTTGTTACTTGTCCTACCAGGAATTAATTTCAGAGAATTTGCACTGACCCATGTTTCCAGTTTTTAAAAAAATCTTTTTTATTTTTAGACAGGATTTCTCCTTAAGTCCTAAATTGCACGGTCTGGGCTCATACTTGTAATCCTCCTATGTCAGCCTCCCAGAGAGCTGAGATTATGAGTTTACACCCAGCTAAATCTGCCCAAGTTTCAACTCCCAGTCTGTGTGCTTTTCTCTTCTTTCCCTGAACCTCCTTGATGTAGCTGAGTTTGGCATCAAAAGTGCATTAAAGACAATCAGACCTTCCAATAAGCATATTCACCAAGAAAAAACTAATAATTGAAGAGTACCGCTTGGGAACCAGGCAGACGGAGGCCTGGCTCTGTCAGCCCTGCTACCTGTTAGCCACTGGCTGTGGCTGAGCCATTTAACTCTTAGCCTTTAATGCACAAAGTTGTCCCTTCTCGCTCTGCCTACTGGGAGAACTTACTGGGAATGACTTAGAGAAGCTGCCTCGTGGCTTGTCGCACAGGAATTACACTGGACACACTGCGCAGTTCAGGCATATGCGTCCATCCACCTTCGCACCTGCATCCACTGAAAAGCCCCAGGGTGGCAGTATTAGTAGGGGGCCTTCTGGAAGCGATTAGGCCATAAGGGTTCTACTTGTATGAACAGGAGTAGTGCCCTCATGAGAGGGCTCACAAGAACTACTTAGGCCTGTTCACCCTCCTGCCTTCTGCCATCTGAGAATGTAGCAGCAGGGTGACATCTTGGAATCAGAGAGCAGCTTTCACTAGTCACTGAATATGCTGGCTTCTTTTTTTTTTAATGTATGTAGTACCAGCTCTACGGGGTCTATAGGGTCTCACTACGTAGATCAGCTTCAGTGATCCTCCTGTTTTCAGCCTCCCAAGTGCTAGGATTGCAGACTCACCCCACCATACCCAGTCTCAGTTGCCACCTCGGGCACCCTGGTGGTGAGACAGGCATGGTAGGCAGGAAATCAAACCCCAGATGCTGCGCTCTGCCTAAGCAGGCACTTCAGTCCGCTGAGCTATCTGGCTGGCACTAATTTGCTGGAGTTTTGACCTTGGACTTCCCTACCTGTAGGTTATGACAAGTCTGTAAATTACCTATGTAATTTTATAAAATACAGATATTTTATAAAAGCAACACAAATGGATTACCATCTTCGCTTACATATATAAATTTCTTTTTTTATTTTATTGAAGAACAAATACTAATGAGACAGTTTCAAAACAAATTAGAACAGATTCAATAATTAATACATTGCATATTGTTTTTGTAGTGTTTTTTGTTTTACAAAGTGCAGACATAATATTCTATTTACAAACACTATTAAAGTAGATGCCTCTAATCAATGAATTATGAGAATGTAGCTGTATACCTATGTTTTTAAAGCTGAATTATAATACAGTCCCAATAATTAATACTTTTTACATTGTTATCTTCCTAGTGGTAATCCACGGTACAAGAAGCAGACAGGATATCCTGTCCAAACACTATTAGTGCAAATCTTTCTTCTCATAGAATTATATAAAAGTACTGCATATTTATTCTAACTGTACTGTTTATATAAACATAGAATGGTTATTCCTTTGTATCCCCCTTTTTTTGTTTAGTCCTGTCTGAGATGGGCATTCTATAATCATTCAATTATTATAGGTGCTTGAATCCACTGAAACAATCCAATACAGTGCAGCAGTCCACAATCATAGTAGGTTATCCAAAGAAGTTGTTGACTAGAGCCTTTTACAGCTCAGCTTATTACTATGGCCTTATTTTACATACCGTGTTTTTTATATTTTTCTGCTAGACATTTAAGACCAAGATAAAGCAAGTCCCATATAACAAAAAATCTAACTTTTGTATCTGATGAGGTCAGTCAAGTCCCCTCAGGGTTTATCCTGTAACCCAATACCTCACATTGTAGATCCTTTGCCAATGTCAGCCATGTGAATGAGTCATGGCCATTGCTTGACCAGTTTGCTCTCTGTGAAAGACTGAGAGAAAATTTTCTTTCCATGTGACTCTCCTTAAGCACCCTACAGATCATCAATCGCATTCCTCTGTGGCTCCATAATCTCCTTGATCAGAAAATTTGGGGCATAACTAAGTTCCATGATGTTATAGTACAGGTTCTCCTGTGTCCTGAGTCTTAACTGACTTGAAAGGCTAGGGCCTAAATGTTAGCTGACCTTGCAGTCCTTCCATTTCTACAATTTTTGATCTGCAAACTTAGGGTGTTAACCATTCAGAAGAGAAGCTGATTATTACCCTGCAACATATGCAGTTCAGTTTACCCTGACAAAATTCTTTTTAGTTGTTGTTATACCTTTCTATTTGTATTCTTTTGATTTCTTGTACTGTGGAGACTATACAATATTTGCACATGTGTGTCTGGTTTATTTCACTCATGAGTATATGTTCAAATGACTTCCACTTCAATATAAATGCTTCAAGTTTATCATTCTTTGTAGCTGAGTAATACTCCATTGTATACAAATGCTACACTTTTTTCAACCATTCCTCATGTGACAGGCAAATTGGTTGTCTCCAAGATTTTGCTATCACAAATTGTGCTGCTATGAACATAGGTACACATATATCACTATGATATAATGTTTTCAGTTCCTCTGGGAAAATTCCCAGTAGGGAGATAGCTGGCTTGAATGGGATTTCCAGTCTTACTTTTATGAGGAGTCTCCACACTGATCTCCACAACGGTTGCACCAGTTTACATTCCCACCAGCAGTGGAGAAGTGTTCCCTTCTCCCCACAGCCTCTCCAACATTTGTTGTTGGTTGATTTCTTTATGATAGTCATTCTTTCTGAAGTGAGATGGTATCTCAGTGTTGTTTTAACTCGCATTTCACAGATGGCTAGTGAGTGGGGCATTTTTTCATATATGTATTCACTTCTTTAATTTTGTCCTCTGAAAAGTGTGTATTCATTTCAGATGCCCATTTCTGGATCAGGTCTTTAAATTTGAGGGCGCTAATGTATCTTAGTTCTTTATAAATTCTAGAGAGCAGACCTTCGTCTGAGAGCTTATTAGTGAAGATTTTTTCAAAATTTGTGGGTTGTCTTTTCACTTTGTTGATAATTTCTTCAGCCGTGCAAAAACTTCTCAATAAGATTTGATCCCAGTTGTTAATTATTTCAAGTGTTTCCCATGCAAATACATGTTTGTTCATGAACTCTTTGCCTACACCTATGTCTTCAAGAGTTCCTCCTACTTTCTCTTCCAGGAGATTGAGTGTTTCTGTTTTAATGTTTACATCTTTAGTCCATTTTGATTTTAGCTTAGTGCATGGTGAATGACCTGGGCCTGGTTTTAGTTTTTGGCATGTAGAGAGCCAGTTTTTCCAGCACCATTTGTTAAAGAGGATATCTTTCTTCTAGTAAGCATGTTTGACCCCTTTGTCAAAGATCAGGTGGCTCAGTGTGTTCATAGAGGCCTCTGCATTTTGTAATCTATTCTGTTGATCTTCAGGTCTATTTTGTTGCCAATACCATGTTGATTTTTAACACAGTAGCTTTGTAGTATAATTTCAAGTCAGGAATTGTGATGCCTCCTGCCTTGTCTTTATTGACCAGGGTTGCCTTTGCTATTTTGGTCTTTTATGGTTCCAAATAAATTTTAGGAATGATTTCTCTAGGTCTGGGAGGTATGTTAGTGGCAGTTTGATAGGGATTGATTAAATCTGTACAACAATTTTGTGAATATGACCATCTTCATGATGTTGGTTCATCCTTTCCAGGAGCAGGGAATATCTTTCCATTTTCTTAAATCCTCTACGATCTCTTTTCTTACAGTACTGTAATTTTCTGTGAAAAACTATTTGACTTCCTTGGTTAATTGAATTCCAAGGTATTTCATTTTTCGTGGTGCTATTGTAAAAAGTATTGTTTTTATAGTTTCCCCTCAGTGTTTGTTATCTGTGTAGAGGAATGCTAATGACTTTTGAGTATTGACTTTGTATCCTGCTATGCTACTGAATTTGTGTATCAATTCTAGTAGCTTTTTGGTGGAGTTTTTTGGGTCTTCCACATAAAGAACATGTCATCTGTGAATAGTGATGATTTAACTTCTTCTTTACCTATTCTTATTCCTGTTATTTCTCCCTCTTGTCTAATGGCTGTAGCTAATGATTCCAAAACTATATTGAATAGGAGGGGTGATAGAAGACATCCTTGTCTTGATCTAAGAGTAAAAGATTTCAGTTTTTCCCCATTTAGAATTATATTAGCCATTGGGTTGTCATAGATGGCTTTTATCAAGTTAAGGTAGAGTGCATCTATTCTAATTTTCTGTAGTGTTTTGAACATGAGTGAGTGTTGGACTTTGTCAAAAGCTTTTTCTTCATCAATTGAGATGATCATGTGGTTTTTAGAGTTCAGTCTATTAATATAGTGTATTATATTTATAGATTTTCAAATGTTGAACCATCCTTTCATCCCTGGGATGAATCCTACCTGGTCATGGTATATGATCTTCTTGATGATTTGCTATATTATATTTGCTAGGATTTTATTGAGGATGTTTGCATCTATGTTCATGAGTGAGATTGGCCTGTAGTTCTCTTTTTTTGGTTGTGTCTTTCCCTGGTTTTGGAATCAGTATACTTGCCTCCAGAAATGATTTTGGGAGGATTCCTTGTTTTTCAATTTCATTGAAGAGTTTGAGGAGTGCAGGAATTATATGTTCTATAAATTTCTTGTAGAATTCAGCTGTGAATCCATCAGGGCCTGGACTTTTCTTTGTCAGCAGGCTTTTTATTACATTTCATATTTCGTTGGCTGTTATTGGCTTGAGAGTTGTTATGTCTTCTTGATTGAGTTTTGGTGATTTGTACCTTTCCAGGAATCTCGGTGTGTTTTTCTTCTGTGTCTTCTATTCTGTGAGTGTAAAGATTCTTGAAGTAATTATTCATAATCTTCTGAATTTCCACTGGGCCTGTGGTGATTTCACCCTTTTCATTACTTATAGCTTGTATTTTAATTTTTTCTTTCCTCTTTTTGATGAGGTTAGCTAGGGGCTTATTGATATTATTTAGTCTTTCAAAGAACCAGCTCTTTGATTCATGGATTCTTCGAACTGTTTTCTTCATCTCAATTGAATTGATTTCTGCTGTAATCTTTATGATTTCTTCCCATTGTTGGCTCTGGGTTTGGTTCGCTCTTCTTTTTCTAGATGTCTGAGGTGCAACATTAAGGTGTTTATTTGTTCCCATTCTGTTTTCCTAATGTGTGATTTCATAGCTATGGTTTTCCCCTCTGAGAACTTCTTTCATCCCATCCCATAAATTCTGAGAACAGAATTGCTTTTTTCTGAGGTGCTGGGGCATGTTGCATTGTTTTCCATCCTTTGACTTTAAGCCTATGATTGACTTTTTGAGTTAAGTGTGTTTCTTGTATACAGAATATTGTTGGGTTTTGTTTTCTAATCCACTGTGCCAGTCTATTTCTCTTAATTGGTGAATTGAGTCCATTTACATTGATGGTTATAATTGAAATGTGCTGACTTATGACTGTCATGTTATTTACCTGCTGTTGTTTACTCCTTTTTGTTCTGTGTTTAATTCTTTGCTCTATTTAGTGGGTTCCTTCTGTTCTCATTCATGGAGTTCTGGTCACTGTGGTCTCTCTCTAGAACATCTTTCAGTAGTCTGTGTAGGTATGGCTTTGTCATCATGAAATTCTTTAGTTGTTCTTTGCATGGAAGTATGTCACTTCTCCATCAAATTTGAAAGAGAGTTTTGCAGGGTATAATAGTCTGGGCTGGAATTTTTGTTTTCACAGAGGATTTGAAGTACTCTGCTCCATGTTCTCCTTGCCTTTATGATTTGTGAAGAGAAGTTGGCTGTGATTCTGTTGGGTTTTCCTTTGAATGTGAACTGCTTCTTTTCTCTAGAGGTTTTCAGTATATTGTTCTTGTGTTGGATTTCTGGGGTCTTGACTATTGTAAGTCTCGGTGTGTTTTTAGTTGGGTTGAAGTTATTTGGTGGTCTTTATATTTCAGTTACCTGAATGTTAGATTGTTTATATTTGGGAAGTTTTCTGCTACTTCTTCTGCCCATATTCTTTTAAAATCATTTGTACTGACTCCTTCTTTCTCATTGTGCGTATTAATCTCCCACTGTTCATCTTGGCATCATCTTGCAGGTGATGGATTATTTTTTCCTGCATCCTAGTTGTTTCTAAGAGATCCTTTCTCCCCTTTTCACTAGTTGTACCATCATCTTCAAGATCTTAAACTCTGTCTTCACTTTCACTCAAACAGTTTTGTAGAGTCATGATTGAGATTTTAAGTTCTATATCTCTTTGACTCTGCTTCATTCCATCTATTTCTTTCTTGTATTGCTCATTCAAGGACTCCATCATATTTCTAATCTCCTCTATTTTTTTTTATCAATGTCTTCTTCAGAGGTAACTATTAACTCTTTTACTGCAGAGTTTTTTCCAAATTGGGTTTCCTCCATATATTTCCATAATGGATTCTCTACTTCAGATGCTATGATTTCAAAGATTTCTGTTTTTTATTTCAGGAATTATTTCTGCTTGAGTTCCTCTTTACCTTTCTGCTGTTGTTTCTTTGCTTGTGATGCTGTTAATTCATACATTCAGCTAAACTCGTGTTCTCTGCATTTGTTCTGGGTGGGCATTGGATTTCCCCCATACATTTCTGGAATTGATTCCTTATTACAGATGCTATGTATTCAAAAATTTCTTTTTTTATTTCAGGCATTAATTCTAGTCTGAGTTCCTCTATACCTTTCTGTTGTTGTTTCTTTGCTTCTGACTCTGTTAATTCATTCATTTCAGCTGAGCTAGTGTCCTCTGCACTTATCATGGGTGGGCTTGATCCCTGAGATTGCATTTTGTTCCTTGTCTTTGTCATTTTGTATAGCTCTGATCTCTGACCTTTGGTGTAGAGCTTTGGTGCAGTTACAACCTTAGCATGTAATGAGATTTGGATGCTGATCTATTAAGTTTGAGTTTATCCAGTTATGCCTTGCCTGGATCTAGCTGTTGTGTTCATCTCCTTTTTGCTGCATCCCTTCTGGCACAACAGAGGGGAACCTGTGGTTCCCCTCTGTTGTGCCCTGACCCAGGGAGCACTGGGGAGCGGCTACACACACTCACCAGGCTGTGCTGGGCTCGATCAGTGCTGGAAGAGTCACAAAAATTCTCACTCACTTGGCAGGTTTGAAGGCAGGGGCTTTGGGGAGTTGCAGGGCAGGTCGGGCTGGGGTGGATCGGCCTGATAGAGTCTTATAAGTTCTCACTCACTCGGAGGTCTTGGAGACGGGGGCTCTGGAGGGTACTCGCTGCCAGAAGCATGAGAGGAAGATGAAGGTTCTCCCACCTTCTCACTGTGCCTTCCTCAGGTGGATCATGGCCAAGAGAGTCTCAGAAGTTCTCACTCACCCAGCAGGCCTGAGAGCAGAGGCTCTGGGGAGTTGCAGGGCTGGCCGGGCTCACATATATAATTTTCTACTTGCTCTGGTCTCATCAGCAAATATATAAGTTTAATTTGAAGCCTTGTAATTAGTATATTTTCACCTTCTCCCTCTTCTTTTTTCTCTTAATTGATTTCATTATTTTACACAATCCAATCAAAAATAAGTTTTACTTTGATCATTTCCAAAGAAGCAACTTACAAGAAAACGGAATATGCACAAGCAGTTCCAGATGAAGACAGAGAATGCATGAGGATGCTGGTATTTCTTCACTCAAATTCTGGTTCTGCAGTTAGGTAAGCTGGGATAAGGTCCCAGAGCTCATTGGGCACAGGCAGCACATTGCTTGTATTACAGAAGATGACACTGTACCTCTGTTTTGCCACCTGAAAAGTATGATATCTATAGTGCTTACTTCATAGCATTCTCATGGGGATGAAAGTTTTCAACTCATGTAAAGAGCTGAGCTCATAGTAAATAACCTATAAATGTTAGATTAATAATAGTGTTCAAGGAATCTAATCAATATGTGGATCAGAGGATTGAACCTAGCCCTGACTTCCTGGCACCCACAGCCAAATTAATGGGTAGAAGCCTAGATCCCTTGACTGGAGCCTGGATCCCTTCCTCAAGCACTGTAGTCTTGTATGTGAGAGCCTGCTGCCACGTGCTCCCAAGCCTTTTTCTCAGGAAAGACACCTACAGCCTTTTCACTCCTACTGCAATCTGTGACCTATTTACTGGGTGCCATCCTTAAGGTCTACATCCCATCATCCTAGAACTGTAATGCTTATTGCTTACCTTCTGGGAAATCACTTTCCAGAACACTGAGACAGGGTTGCCAGGGCAGTCATGCCAATGTGGACAAGATTGATGGTTCAATTCTAAAAGACATCATGCACAGAAAATTATTAAAATGCAAAAGAACTAGAAGGAAGCCCCATACTTCTCTGGCTTTTGAATCACACTAGAATCATTTTCCAACAGCATCACTGCCAAGATGGAGGCCGGAGAAGGGACACATCTCACTCAATTTTATTAATGTGCCCTGAATCCCTTCCAAGTTCTTACCTTCCCCTCCAGATCCCAGCTGAGAACACAGGGACAGGCTTGAGTCATCATTCTTTGAAACAGCAGCCCAAGTTCACCCAACAGAAACAAGCCTCTATCCTTATCCCTGAGTCCCAAAAGAATCAGATGTAAAACTTGCAAAAACACTTCTCTGCTTCTGGACAGCACTCTCTTGTTGCATTGCCTTTCCTGCCTCTCACATCCCTGGTCTCAGGGGCTGCGGAGGCTTTCTCCATGCTCCTCCACCAACACAGGCTCAGCCGTCAAGGTAAGAGGAGCACAGAGCATGGAAACAGCTGTGCCACTTCTGTCAAGGGCACTGCTTCTCAGAGTAACTGCATTGAGGTGGTGAGGCTTCAAGAAACATTAGGGATCACAAGGGATCTTCCCTGGTGAATGGGTTGCTTTTATTGCGATACTGGGTTTGTTCTCTCTAGACTGAATTAAGTTTCATTAGACAGAACTGGCTCCCTCCAAAGTGGATGGTTAAAAAACAAAGTCTGCTTTCCAGGCTCTCTCCCCTCCTTCCCTTCTGCTTGTGCCACTGCCTACTCTTGCATGAAGTCACACTATGTGCCATTGTCCCCCATGCTATGAGGTGACTTGAGGTCCAGGCCAGGTATAGTCACTCAACTTCACCTCCAGAACTGCGAGCCAGAATCCATCTCTTTTCTTTGGTAGGTGCCCTGCCTCACGTACTTCGCCACAACAGTGCAAAATGGGCTTAGACAGTAGGTACAACAGATGCATGGAGAGGAACCCTTGGACTCTTGCTTGTTCCCCAGAAGTCAGAAGGTGTGGCAGTTGCCTGTTTCCTCTCTAGGTATTTGTTTACCTGACCCTAAAGAAATGCTCCTATTTCCTTTCCCCCAAAAGTGATTATTACTTCTGATTTATGGGTTGAAAAATGCTTCCCCCCCTGTCAAGAGATATTGAATCCTAACCCATACTACATGTGATCTGACATTATTTGAAAACAGAATCTTTATAAAAACAATCAAGTTAAGATGAGGCCAATAAGTTTGGTTGGCCATCATCTGATATGATTTGTATCCTTAGCGGAAGGGGAAATTAGGGCCAGTCAAATAGCTCAGCAGATTAAAGCAACTCAAGCAGGCATAGGGGCCTGGTATTCGATACCCAGGCCTGCCGTGCTGGCCCCACCCTCTGGGGTGCTCTGGGATGGCAATTGAGACTGGACATGGTGGCCCACACCTGTAATCCCAACACTTGGGAAGCTGTAAACAGGCAGATAACTAGGAGTCTGATCTAGTAGTGAGGCCCTGAACACCCTGTAGACCTTTCCCTAAAATACAAAAGAAGAAGAAAGAGAAGGAGAGGAAGGAGGAGGAGACGGAGAAAGAGAAGAAATTAAGATAGAACAACAGATACTCAGCGAGATCAGGTGATGTGCAAACACACCAGGGCAGTACAGCCATGTGATGACGGTGATGCACATTTGGAGAAATGCATCTACAAGCCAAGAACAGTTGACCCTGTCTCCAACACACACACATGCATTCACACACAAGCACACACAGACCTCAGGACCTGATGGCTTTGCTGCTGTATTCTATCAAATATTTAAAGAACTAGTTCCACTCCTTATACTTCCAAAAGTTGAATAGGAGGGATATTTCCTAACTCATTTTTCAATGCCAACATTATCCTGATAGCACACCATACAAGAATATTATCAGAAAATAAGTTAAAAAGCCAATATCTGTAATGAACACAAGGTCAAAAACCCACAACAGTATACTAGCAAACTGAACTCAGCAACATACTAATATGACAACCACCATGACCAAGTGGGATTTATCTGTGGTTGTAAGGATGGCTGAACTTCCACAAATCAATAAATATGGGAAATCACAGTAACAGAAAGAAGGACAAAACCACGCAATCATCTGATTGAATACATAAAAATCATTTGACATAATTCAACATCCTTTCATAATAAATAACTCACCAAATTAGATGTTGAAGGACTGTATCTCAATCCAAAGCTAATTTTATACTCACTGATTAAAAATCCACAAACTTTCTTCTAAGATCTGGAAAAGAGAAGGATTTCTACTCTATTTCTGTTTCTATTCCACATAGTATTAAAAGCCCTAGCCACAGCAATTAGCCAAAAGGAATAAAGAAATAAAGGCATTCAAATTGGAAAGGAAAAAGTGACATTACCACTGACTGCTGATAACAATTGTATACACAAAGCCTAAAATGCCACCAAAACCTGTTAGAACTATTAAGTCAAACAAAGCTGCAGGAGACAAAATCAACACTCAAAAATTGGTAGTGTTTCTACGCAATTATAACTATCTTTAAAAAAGAAAAAGAAATCAAGAGAGCAATCTTGTCTTAAAATAGCTACAATAAAATAAAATACTAATGAGTTCACCCAGGAAAGTAAAACCATAAAATACTAATGAAGGAAATTGAAGACAGAAATAAATGGAAAGATGTCTTGCGTTAATGAATTAGAAGAACTAATGTTATTACTCAGCGCAGTCTGCAGATGCAATGCAATCTCCATCAAAATTTTAATATCACTTTTATAAAAATAGATTAAACAGTCCTCAAGTTCACATAGAAACACAAAAGACCCCACTTAGCCAAAGAAATTATGAACCAAAGGACAAATCTAGAAGCCTAACACTATCAAGCAATAGTAATTAAAACAGCTTAATTCTGTGGAAGAGAGACACATCAACCAGCAGCATGAAACAGTGAGCCCAGAAATAAACTCATGCAAGTAAAGTCACTGAGTTCTAACAAGGGTGCCAAAATTACACAACAGGAAAGGGGCCCTTCAGTAAATCCTGTTGTGAAAACTAAATTTCCACATGCAGAAGAATAGATATGTCACTCACTCTGTTATCTATCTACCTATCTATCTATCTATCTATCTATCATCTATCTATCTATCTATTTATCTACTCCATATATTTTTTTCTACAACTTTAAGTCTTTTATATGTATATATATACATATATATATACATATATAGATATAGATATATAGACATATATATAAAAAACTTAAACTTGTAGAAAAAAAGCATCAGGAAAAACTACGCAAATAATATTTTGTGTTTGGCAAAAAGACCAGTTGGGGATGGCCAGATAGCTCAGCAGACTCAAGCACCTGCTTAGGCAGAGCCCAGAGGCCAGGGTTCGATCCCTGGCGTGCCATGCCAGCCCTGCTCATGGGTGTGCTGAGAAGGCAAGTGAGACAGGGCGTGCTGGCACACACCTGCAATCCCAGCACTTGGGAGGCTGAATGCAGGAGGATCACTACCAGTCTGATCTACACAGTAAGACCCTGTAGGCCTTGTAGACCCTGTCCTAAATGTATAACAAAAAGACCAGTCAGACCAAAAAGTTTCTTCACAGCAAAGAAAATAATTAATAATGTGAAGGTACAACTTACAAATTGGAAGGAAATATTCAGAAACCATAAGGTGATAAGAGGCTACTATTCAAAATATATAAGCAACTAAAACAAGTCTAATAACTAAAAAAAAAAAAAAACCTATTTAAAAGTGGGCAAGGAGCCTGAATAGATACTTCTCAAAATAAGACATACAAATGGCTCACAGGTAGATCAAAAACCGCTTAACTCACTCACTGTTAGGCCAATACAACTAAAATCACCACTGAGATGTTACTTCACATCTGGCAGGATGACCATCAGCAAAAAGGTAAACTATACCAAGAGCTGGTAGAGAGGTGGAGAAAAAGTAATCCTTACCCACTGTTGGTGGGAGTATAATTTAACATCACCATTTATAGAAAACTAAAATTTCGATTACCATATGATGCAGCAATCTGGCTTCTGGATATTTACTGAAAATATTTGAAATCGGTTTGTCAAAGAGATCCTACGCTCATGTTCACCGTGGCACTCTAGACAACAGCCAGTACAGGGAATCAGACTCCGGGTTCAGCAAGGGGTAGAGGGATAAAGGAACACAGTGCATGTGCACAAGTACAACAGAATAGTACTCAGCCTTAAAAAAAAAAGAACATTATGTCATTTGCCACATATGGAACTGGAAAACATTAGACTAAGGGAAACAGGCCAGATACAGAAAGATAAATAGCATGCATCCTCATTTAGGCATGGTCTCTAAAACAACCCAACTCACAAAAGCAGAGAGTAAGAGTGACTACAGACAGCACTGGGAGCTGGCCCTCAGTGGGCATGAAATCTTATTAGACAGGAAGAATAAAGTTTCTTTTTAAAGATGTATTGCATGGTGTGGCAAATGTATAATAGAATAGTATATGAGCTGGTGAGATGGCTCAGTGGAATAAGTGCTTCCCTGGCAAGTATAAGGGCCTGAGTTCAATCCCTGGTTCCGCCAAAAAAAAAAAAAAAGGCCAGAGCAAAAGGTTCTAGAATAGTATACATGTCGAAATCTCTAAGAGCAAATTTCAAATGTTCTCATGACAAAAGATGACAATTTGAGGCAGTGGCTTTCTTAATGAGTTACATTAAACATTATACATTGTATTCATGAATCAGCTGAGATATATGTCTAATTTAGGGAACTGAAAGATAGCCAATAAAACTGGGAGAAAGAGGTGACAGTCTATAAAACTTGAAGCCAAGGAAGAAAGCAGTAGACAGAATAAATCAACAGAGGAGCCGGGGAGATGGCTCAGTGGAATAAGTGCTTCCCTGACAAGCTCAAGGGCCTGAGTTCAATCCCTGGTTCCACCAAAAAAAAAAAAAAAAAAAAAAAAAAAAAAAAAAAAAAAAAAAAAAAAAAAAAAAAAAAAAAAAAAAAAAAAAAAAAAAAAAAAAAAAAAAAAAAAAAAAAAAAAAAAAAAAAAAAAAAAAAAAAAAAAAAAAAAAAAAAAAGTATAGGGAAAAGGTGGAAGAAAAATAAAAGTGGATTAGAATAAATCAACAGATACAAGGATTCAATATGAAGCAAAGACTAAAAAAAAACTCTAACATGTAGATTTAAAACTAAATCATTCATTTTCTCAATCTCCACTTTATTCCAAGAAAATTATACTGGTGAAATGAAATGAAAACCACAAGTTAACTGTCAGCCAATTGAGAAGCTAAAAATATTAAATGAAGGATGAACAAAAGTTGAATTGCTAAAAGGAAATCAGGAAACATGGTAAAGATAGAAAAACTTCAGAGATCTCTGCTGTTGACGTAAGAAGAGGGTCAAGGTATGAGAAGAAGAGGGAAAGAGGGAGGGAAGAGAACCAAAATCTACAGCCATGTTCTGTCCATGGCCCAACACTCCACCAGGAGTATAACCATGGTGCAATGCAAGCGTGGGCTAATAAAAACAAAAAACTCATCAAGAAAAAATAAAGGCACATTCATACTACATTCTCGGTGGGAAGTCTCAGAATTCAATATAAATTGAAACATTACAAAAGTGAAAACAGTGAGCCAAGTATAGAACGCTTCTCTAATCTGGGGGTAAAGAAATATTTTTAAGTAAGATTTGAAACTCAGAATCCCCAAGAGGAAGGGGCCAAGAGGTTTTCTGTAGCTCTGTGTGGCTTAAGACAGACTATAACTTGTACTAAAGATATAGTCCATGCTGGGCACGGCAGTGCATGCTGTCATGCCAGCGCTCTGGGAGACTGAGGCAGGAGGACTTGAGGTCAAGCCCATGTGGGCAACCTAGTGACTGAGTGAGACCCTGTCTCAGCATAGAAAGTCTAAAAAGGGATGAGGCACTGGGTTTCATCTCCAGTCCCAAATACATACGTAAGGAAGTAAAATCAAACCTCGTCCAAGCTATGAAATACGCATTTTCTCCTACAGCCAGCAAATGGGTGGAACATTATAGCAGAAAAACCGTGAGCACCTAAGCCAATCTCTTCATGTTTGAATGGGCTCTCCACTCACTCCCCGCCTAGCAAATCTCTGCCCTGTGCCTGCTCCCCCTCTGTAAAGGGGGATGGCCCACACTGGCCCTCTGATGCTATGAAGGGTGTGAGGGACTCGAGCTCGCCCAGCATGCAGAGCAGGGGCACTTTGCAAGTGCTCAGTAAGCATGAGCTTATTAAAGCTTATACAGGGATTCTGTTGCTAAGAATACAGTGTGCACCCTAAGAAAGAGGGTTAAAATATATGGATTGCCAGATGAGAGATGACAGAGATAGAGCTAGAGACAGAGACAGAGAGAGACAGAGATAAATAGATATAGCAAAGAAACCCAAAATAAATTCTTGTGTGTTATTTCATTAGCAAATGGCCAAAACATGTAATGTCTGAACAACTTGTGTGAGGGTGTAACCAAGCTCATATACATTCTTGACAAGAGTATAAATTGCTACCACCTTTGAAATGATTTTACATCAGTTTCTATCATAATTTACCTTTAACATTGAAATTTTAGAAATTGTTATTTCAATACTCTTAACATTTGTGTGTGTCCGCGTGTGCACGCACACACACACAAAGTGATTTTTGGAACAGTAGCTTACAGCAATGAAAACAAAACCACCCAAATGTCTGTCATCAATATCGGCTAAATATGAAGCTATTTAAAAGAATATGGTTATCTCTATACCCACTCATGCAATGAAGCAAGCTGCGAAGTGGTGGGGACACATTTTAAATGCATGTGTTTCTACAGACCCCCTTTCTGGAAAGCCATGTACCAAACTGATGAAAAGTTATCTTCTGAGCAGTGATACAGAGGCTGGGAGTGGTGGGCTTCAAGGAGATCTCTTATTTTTTAAGTTTTATTTTTAATAATATATT
Source organism: Ctenomys sociabilis (assembly GCA_004027165.1). Taxonomy (NCBI): domain Eukaryota; kingdom Metazoa; phylum Chordata; class Mammalia; order Rodentia; family Ctenomyidae; genus Ctenomys; species Ctenomys sociabilis. The sequence continues at coordinate 1,433 of PVKA01016152.1, read as the reverse complement.
TGCTATATGTTGTTTTTATTTTTTGCATTTCTGCATTATGCCAGAATTTTTTTTAATTTTTAAATAAGCAAGGTTCATCTTAGAAAATAATGTTTATCTTAGAAAATAATGAAAAATACAGACCAGATGTGGTGGCACACACCTGAAATCACAGCCCTCGGGAGACTGGGTAGGAGAATCACACAGAATTCAAAGTCAGCCTGGGTGCTGCGATGCCTGACCCACAGGTCACCTTGAGAAGTTTAGAAGCTTAAATAAGTGACCCAGAAAATTTGGAGCTCACTTGAGTTTCATGATGTTGCAGTACAGGTTCTCCTATGTCCTGAGTCTTCACTGACCTTGAAAGGCTAGGGCCAAAATGTTGGCTGGCCTTGTGGCTCTTCTATTTCTCCAACTCTGACTTGTGATCTTAGGTTGTTAACCATCCAGAAGAAAAGCTGATTAGTATCCTGCAGCATATGCTCTTCACTTTGCCTTATCTGACTCAATTGATTTTACTTGTTGTACGTTGTATTTTACTTTGTATTTCTGCTTTTCACTTGTTATACTAGGGAGACTATACGATATTTACACATGTGTGTCTGGTTTATTTCACTTATGAGTATATGTTCAAGTGGCATCCACTTCAGTATAAATGCGTCAAACTTATCATTCTTAATAGCTGAGTAATACTCCATTATATAGAAATACCACATCTTTTCAACCATTCCTCATGTGATGGGCATCTTGGTTGTTTCCAAGATTTTGCTATCACACATTGTGCTGCAAGGAGATTATGGAGCCACAGAGGAAAGAGATTGAAGTTCTAAAGTGTGCCTGGGGAGAGTCACATGAAGAGAAAACTTTCTCTCAAGCTCTCACAGAGAGCAATCTGGTCAAGCATTGGCCGTGACTCATCCACATGGATGGCACAGACGAAGGATCTACAGAATAATGTACAGGACTACAAGATAAACCCTGAGAGGACTTCAATGACCACATAGGAAATATAAAGTTCTTGTGTTGGTATATAAGTCTTGATCTACCTACGTCTTAACTATCCAACAGAAAGGTATAAAAATGAAGTATACATCGTGAGCCCATAATATTAAGCTGAGCTGTAAATGGATATGGTCGACAATTTCTTTGAATAACTCACTATGGTTGTAGAATGCTGGACTATGTTGGCTTGTGGTGTCGAGTTCAAGCACCTAAGTTAGTTGAATGTCAATGGAGTGCCCATTTTTGACAGGTATAGACAAAGGAAGGGTTGTAGAAAGAAAAAATCATGATGTGTGTGTATAGACAGTACAGTTGGGATAGATAACGCTGTGCTTCTACATAATTCTATGAGAGGCAAGATCTGCACTAATGGTGGTTGGACAGGATATTATGTCGGCTTTTAGTACTATGGTCATCCACTCGGTAAATAATTATTGAATTTTTGATATAAT
>PVKA01016151.1:7688-48604 GCA_004027165.1 Ctenomys sociabilis | reverse complement strand
GGAGGAGGAGGAGGAGGAGGAGGAGAAGGAGAAGAAGAAGAAGAAGAAGAAGAAGAAGAAGAAGAAACACAAGTAACAAGTAAATATATGAGAAACCATTCAACAGCATTGATCATTTGAGAAATGCAAATTAACCCAACACTGACATTCCATCTCACCCCAGGAAGAATGGCTATCATCAAAAAGTCAACCAATAACAAACAATGTCAGACTGTGGAGAAAAAGAAACTCTTCTCCACTGTTGGGAGCAGTGTAGATTGGAACAACCTCTGTAAATCAGTGTGAAAATTCCTCAAAAATCTAGGATTCGAGGCCTAATTTGATCTAGCCACTCCCCTCCTGAATGTTCTAAAAGAGCCGAAAACATACCCTAGCAAAATGTGTGCACCCATGTTTATAGCATCACACTTTGTCATAGCTGAACCTTGGAGACAACAAAATGCCAGTCAACCAAGGAATGAATAAAGAAAGACATGGAAAAAAAAAAGATGTGGTATTTTTATACAATGCAGTATTACTTAGCTATTAAGAAAGATAAACTCAAGTTTTTTTTTAGGTAAGTGGATGCAACAAGAGACCATACTGACAAGTAAAATAAATCAGACCCACATGTGCAAACATATCGTTTCACTAGTGAAAGAACCTGAAAGAGTAAAATAATCTGAAAGTTACAATAGATGCTGTGAAAGGGAAAGAATCTGTTAAAAGGATCAACAACAATGAGGAAAATGACAAAAGAAAGAAGGAAGGGAAAAAGATATATTTATGCATACATACAGGATAGTTTAGATAATTTCATGCTGATTTTGCTGGTATATTGAAAGCAGCAGTTAATGCTTAAATTTTTTGCTTCCTTTTTAAAATTTCTTATAACTTTTTGTAACAATTTTGCTTATATCTGGTAAACAACTAATTTGAAAACAACATTGGACAATATATCATTGTTGAATTTCATTGTTTAATTCCTACTATTTTCTTTAGTGAGATTCTGTATTGTTTCTAATGGCTTTTTAAACTTTTTTATTTTTATTAAAAAAATTAAAAAATGAAAATAAAATTAAGTAAATATATAAATAAAATCTAAGAATTGTCAAGTTGTGTGTGGTGGTACATGTTTGTAATCTCAGCACTTGGGAGGTGGAGACCAGAGGCTTGCCTTGAGCTTGAGGCCAGCCTGGGATACATAGTGAGTTCAAAGCCTGAACTATATAGTGAAATCCTCTCTGCAAAAAAAGAAAAAGAAACAGAAATACAGACACACACACACACACACACACACACACACACGCACACACATGCACACACACAGAGAAATACTAAGAATTGCCAGAGTTAAGTATATATATTTACTGTAAATTCAGGATGCATGTAATAAACCCCAAAGCCATCACTAACTGAAAACTAAAAGTAACAGAAAAGGCACATAGGAAGGGATTGAAATACAAATATTTGTTTAATCAAAAGAATTATGAAAAGGGAATTAAAAAAGTTGTAAAAGAGATTATTCATCTCAACAAATTTCTTAAATGTTCATTTCCTTCAGAATATATTCTCTCACCATCATGGAACTATGTTAGACATTAATAACAAGAGAATAGTGCAGAATATCTTCAATTACTTGGAAATTAAACAATGCATTTCCAAACAAACCACAGATGAAGAAATCACAAAAAATTAGAAATAATTTTGCAATGTATTATTATGAAAATAAAATTAATTATAATGGATTACAATGAAACAGATCTCTATAGTTGAGTAAAACTAATGAAGCATACTATGCCATAAAGTAGAAGATAATAAATTTGGTCTTCAGAAAATAACAGAACACTACTGAAGTTGAGAAATGGGGGCATTCATGTGTATCCCAGAGAGACAGCAAGAAAGGGTTCATAAAAATGATGACACTTTAATGGAATTTTGGAGCAAAACTATGATGAAAATGTCACAGTGGGATAAAGATGAAAGGAAAAAAATCTAATAGGTTACACAATGTAATATGACTACGGGAACATCAATAGTTTAAAAATTATAGTTTAAATACACCTATTAAAAAGAATAAAGATTGATAACCCACTGATACATCCATCTGAAGAAATTACAAAGAGAAAAGCCTACTAAACCTAAATGGAGAAGGAAGAAAATAAAAAATGGTGTTCAAGGTTTGGTGGCAAGATAGCTCAGTGGTCTGAAGCTCCTGCTTAGGCAAGCTAAGGCAAGCGCAAGGACCTCAGTTCAATCCCTGGCACCACATATTATGCCAGCTCTGCCCCCAGGTTGGACTGAGCCTGCCCCCCCCAAAAAAAGATTTAGAAGACTTCATATAGGAAAAAAATACCATATTATGTCGTGCACACCCTCGCCAGCAAGGAAGATGCGACCACTGGTTGTTCTCTCTGCAGTTTATTCAGCCTTTAACAATGTTCTTCCTTAGGTAGTGGCCCAGAAGGGAAGCCCGCTCATAGCTAAATACCTTCGGGCATCCAATCCCGAAGCGCCATGTGAGCATTGTCTATAGGTCCAGGTATGCGGAAGCAAGCCACTGTCCTGTCTCGTTGCCTAATATGGAGTTGTTATCCACAGAGAGCTCTCACCCCCGAGGGGGTGGAAGGTGGAAACCGGCGCCATCTTTAACGTGCAGTTGCACGCAGCTCTCTACAGTTCCCCCTTTTTTGTTTTAACAACAGGCAAGAGTAGTGGCTTGATCTCTGCTGTGCATTATGAGGCGCAGCTAGACACCTACCCGGGTGTTTTCCACCTAGGGGATGTCAAGCTTTACCCGATACCTTTTTTGCAGAGGTGGGGCATTTTGGCATCGAACCCACATGCAATCAAGCATGCTCTTCTCGGAACCTTGGGCCCCGGGTCCCGAGTGCAGTGCTTTGCCTCGCATCCTGTGTTAATTTTGTTTGTAATGGTGGCCAGCCAGACACCAGGGGACTGTCTAGTCTCAATGGCTGTAAAGGCTTGAACTATCATGGCTATACCGCGACGCTGAAGGAACCTAACACGGCAGATGCACCACAGGCAAACCAAGGATATCAGCACCATCAGGCCAGCCAGAGCTCCCATTCCCGCCCACTCTTTCAGGTGATTCATGGCGGTGGAGAACCATGAAACCAGGCCCTCTGCTAATCCAGCGTCCATCCTCGTTGAGTTCACCGTCACGATGGCCACTCTCAGCTGCTCCATGAGGCCATCAAATTCCCTAGTCCAATTGCCTAAAAGATAACTGGACAATTGCTTAGACAGATTTACAGCATGGGTTAAATTCTCATACTGTATGCTAGTTAGACTGTTTAGAGTTTGGGCAGACAAAATAGATTGGCATGGCTATGGCGGCAGTGGTAGCTCCTGCAACAGCTAGAAAGATGGCCGTTACTATAGCCGCAGTAAGTCCGAAATCTCTTTTGTGTCTGAAAAGAGTCATAGCATTAGGGGTATCTTGGCCTTTCCTTTTACCCCCTGCTTTTGATCCCTTTTCGCTCTTTGCCTTTTCAGACCTCTCTTTATGTAACTGTTCTAAGGCTGCCTGCCCACTTTCTACTGCTTCACTGCAGCACCAATCTTCCAAACAGCCCCGGATTAATTTCCCCTCACTCCAGCCTTAAGTGTTCCCTGATCATGGGCGTGATCCAAATCTCTCCCTAACTTATCCCAGGTGGGAATAGTAAAATTCCCAGACTGCAAACCAGGGAGCCACAACATCGCACTCCTCAAGGAACCTTTCTAATTTTTTCTTTTTTATTTTTACACGTGTTGAACGTAGCAGCTCCTGTAGAGCCAGAAAAATTGGGCTTGACGCAGACGCACCCATTCTTAACCTTACTTTCATTTTTAGTCCGATCGTCAGTGAACTCTTGCTCCCTCTTCATTTACAGAGAGAATGCCCTTACTGGATTTTCCCGTCACTCTAGGTGACTCCCACACCCCCCTTTAGCCTTGGGACCGTGGGCTGTTACCCGCTCGAAGCGGACCCCTACTTACCGCAGGTCTTACTGGTACCACTTGCGCAGAGCTTCAACCAGTCATGGGACTGCAGTTCCCCGTACGGGCCACCACTTGTCGCGCGCACCCTCGCCAGCAAGGAAGACGCGACCACTGCTTGTTCTCTCTGCAGTTTATTCAGCCTTTAACAATGTTCTTCCTTAGGTAGTGGCCCAGAAGGGAAGCCCGCTCATAGCTAAATACCTTCGGGCATCCAATCCCGAAGCGCCACGTGAGCATTGTCTATAGGTCCAGGTACACGGAAGCAAGCCACTGTCCTGTGTCGTTGCCTAATATGGAGTTGTTATCCACAGAGAGCTCTCACCCCCGAGGGGGTGGAAGGCGGAAACCAGCGCCATCTTTAAGGCGCGGTTGAATGCAGCTCTCTACAATATTAAGCTTCAGATGCAATGCAATCCTGACTGAAATCTCAACAGATCTCTGTGTATGCACAGGTGTGTCGGGATATTTAAGCTGAAGAAGGCTGATGGCTGTACATAGGTAGGTAGGGCCCAAATCACACAAAGCACAGTTGATCTTGTCATAGGTGGGAAGTCTATTCTTAAAGTAAACAGGTGATAATGAAGGGCCTCAGAGCATCACAGTCATGTGTCATCCGTCTCATTGTCTTTAATCCTCCTTTTAGAGCTCAAGACTTAGTTCATCAACCATTCTAGATAGTCACTTCCTATGAAATCTTCTCCAGTTTCATAGCTTTAAATATTATTTATATGTTGATGGCTCTTAGTTCATATTTCTAGCCCTCACCTTCAACCTGAACGTCAGATTCACATAAGAAACTGCCAGCTTAGAAAAAAGCAGCAGCCGTCTTAATGTTTCTAGTCGTGTACCACCAGCACCTGAAACTCAACAAGCCCAAAGCAACATGATTTCTTTAAACCTATTTCTACTCTAGCTTTTTTACTTCCATACTTGCACTGTAAGTCATCTTCACTATTTATGTCTAAATCTAGAAATTATTTCAAGCTTCGTATCTCAACCTCATTCAAATCATTTCAGTTTCAAGCTTAAGCCCAAGTCAACTATTTCTCTTTAATTCCACTCCCATACCTTGTCCAAGCCATGATAATCTTTTGCTTGGAGTATTGCAAAATTCATTTTTCCCTACTCCCTTTTACATTTAGATAATTACCCATTTAGCAGCTAGACTAGACTATGGCACATTCATGTTCTAAATTTCTAATGGTTTTGCATCTTACTTGGAATAACCTCAAATTATTTTATGGTGGTCACAAGGCCACCACATGATCTGATCTAGAACTTCCTCTTCTGCCCCTATGCACAATACTCTTGTCACACTGCAGCCAACTCCGCCATCTTCCTCGATCCTGCCCACGCCTGCCCAGCCCCAGAGACCTCCCGAGACAGCGCAGCTCACTCCAGCAGCCTACTCGATCCCGCTCACGTTGTCTCTTTTACTCTTCCTCATTACCCCATGACTTCCTCAAAAACTTCGGTCTCTCCACATTCTTCACAGTCAGTCAAGATAAAGAGGACTATGCATATATCTATATATATGTCCATCATAGAAGGACTTCTACACTGTATTAATACTTTTCTTCTGCAGAACTATATGTATTACTATTTACTATCTTTAATATGATTTTTAAGACCTATTAGTACTGAGAAAGAAAAAGGAAGTTTCAGCAAGCATATATAATACTATACCAACTAGATATATAACTATATATGTAATATATATTAGCAGTCTGTCTCCTGCCATAAAAGACTCTATCAAACATGGAGAGCAGCCGGGCATTGTGGCGCATGCCTGTAATCCCGGCACTTGGGAGGCTGAGGCAGGAGGATTGTTGTGAGTTTGAGACCAGCCTGAGCTACAAAGTGAGTTTAAGGCCAGCCTGAACTGCATAGTGAGACCCTGTCTCAAAAAGACAAAAAGAAAAAAAAAAACATGGAGAGCAGACAAGCCAGCTCCCAAACAAGCTCTATCTACCATACACAACATCTTTGAGGTTTTCGTGAGTAGCACAATTACAGTGCTAACATATATATATATATATATATATATATATATATATATATATATATATATGTATATATATATATATATATATTCCGGAAAAGTATACACTTTGAAGTAGTTTTCATAAACATGTAATGTTACCTTATTTGTTTTGACAGAGTGCTTTGTTTAGAGAATGGCAAGTCCTAACTCTTCCAGTCAGACATTTCTGGAATGTTGTATTTGACACCAGATATCGCATATTAAGATACCATAATCTTAACTGCTGAATTTCAGGTAGAGTATAGTTACTTAGGACAGAAAAACCAATATGGAAAAAGGATAGAGCCGTGCCTTGTAAGGAACTATATGGGAATCAAGAATAAAATTCACTTACCTGTTACATTTTTCTTATCATGAAAAATAATTGAGTTCACTTGTAATCAAGGAAACAGAAAGACATCCTTTTATATTCACCAGACGGGTGAAAATAAATGTTTATAGTTAGTACTGGTGAAGGTAAGGGAAAATGAGTTTCCTCACAAAACTGATTGGGGCAAAAAATTATGTGTGGACTTTTAGTGAGGGTACTTCGACATATATTACAGTCTTTTGTGAGAACAACACTGTCTTAGATGAAACTTGAGTGAGAAGCATAGGAGTAAACTTTCTACTGTCGGGATTCTGACCTTTTTCCTCTGATGACATAGTACACGATCGTAATATTTCCTGCATCTGTGTCCTAATCCATTCACTGTGGGCAAGGTAAGATTTCTCATCTTTTCTCATTGATACGTGCACAGTCAAAACCCTCTCATGCTTTGCTTCTACCATACACAGATTTGATAAGATCCTCATGCATACCATCCCCTTTCATTGAGTATCACCACTTAGAACTTCAAACCAAAGCATTGACATCAGCCTTTTTAAAAAAGACAAAGAAATTCCAAGACTAAAGGAAAAATTATACTTCAAAATTACAGGAAAAATAAAATTGGGAAAACTTCAAAACAAATCTACTACTTTGAGGCTAACTTTAAAAATTAGAAAAGGAAGATGAATTTATAAAAATAATGTTAGTGATGATTTGTTTCAATAATCCAGACAAGATATAATCAGAAAAAGTAGCCCTCAAAGTGCTGAAAAGATTTGGTTGCAGAACTACAATCATTCTTCACATCTACTGAAGGGCGTATTCCATGGCTGAAACATCATAGTCCTAGGAAGAATGTGTGTCATAGAAGGACTTCTACTGTATTAACACTTTTCTTCTCCAGAACTATCTGTATCACTATTTACTATCTTTAATATGATTTTTCAAGACCTATTAGTACTGAGAAAGTTTCAGTAAGCATATATAATACTGTAGCAACTAGATACATAGCTATGTAACATATATATATATATATATATATATATATATATATATATATATATATATATAATAGCATTCTGTCTCCTGCCATAAAAGACTATCACACATGGAGAGAGACAAGCCAGCTCCCAAACAAGCTCTGTCTACCATATACACCATCTTTGAGGTTTGTATGAGTAGCACAATTATAGTGCTAATAAAGCAACTTGAAGTACCACGTTTTATTTTCCACTTTTGCCCCTAACCAATACCCCAAAAGGTGGGATTATCAGTTTAAACATGTGAGGGAACCATGCACAACTTTGCGACCCACAAAGATTTATCTTACCTATATATTTGTATTTCTGTGGCTATTTGAGACACTAGGCCAGCTTGAACTACACTATACAGGATTTACTGAGTTTGCTAACAAATGGGAAAACACTGAGTGTAGGTAAGTGCTTTGTTAAAAGATGAACTGGAAACTCCAGTCACAAAATTACCTCTCTCGTGTAAGAGAGTCTCTACTAATGATACTAACTTTCTCTACTAATCCTTTAGGAGAAAGCAATGTTTGTAGATGAGGGATGGCCAGACCACGGCCAGGAATTAGGATCCAAGCAGGGGGTCATCAGAGCTTTGTGTTCCTGGTTTCTTGGTTGACCATGTTTCTTTGTATATGAGAATGATGCTTATTTGCTGGCCCATGCATCTTCTCTGAATGTAGAGGGATGTAGTAGTAGCTCATGATGGAGAAGATTAGGCAGACCACCAGCAGGAGGCAGGAAAACAAAACGAATTCAGCCCACTGTGGGAAGAAAAAAACATAAGAGAAGAATATGGGAAAAACTTCAACTAAAGGTGTCTTTAAAGAATAGCGACTGGGTAACAGGCTGAGGAATCATTTAGATGGACTCGTGGAAAAGCCCTAGGTTCACTGGTCTTCCTTCATATCAGGTTTATGGTGGTCACTCTCGCCACCTACACATGTGGTAAAGTCTGTGTGTCTAACTTACTCGCATCATAGCACTGAGTGGGTGACAATGAGTACAGAGAGATGAGGGAAAGGAATAGGAGGAAGTGGGAGGAAATCTCTGGGTGGACTTGCAGTCCTGTTTCCCCCAGATCCATACCTGTACCAGACCACTGAACTGTGCAACAACAAGCACGATGATATTCCCAAATGCAACTGTCAATAACCAGGCTGCCTGGAGTACAGATTTCATGCTAGATGGAGCCTACGGAGGACACAAGCTTGTGAGTAAACAAACGACACCACTCTCCTGCCCCATGACCCCACGCAGACAATTTCTCCTACAGAATTTTCCAGATTTGAACTTCCCCCACTAAGTTTAGCTATCACATTGATTTAGAGGATGGCAATAGGGTTGTAAGAATAAAGTATAGTTTTTAATTAAATAACTCATTATATCCTATAATCTCTATTGCGATCCTAATATATATTAGTGCTACCAAAACATAAGAAAAACAGCATAAGGAAAAGAAAGACAGTAATGAGACGATAATTTACTTGTGCAAGTTTACACAATAAAGTTGTGCGGCCAAAATTTGAACTTGCATAGTTCCACAATCCTTCCTCTTCCTCTTTAAGTGTTCTTTTCCAGAACCCAAGCATCACAGCCTCCTATGCTGACTGCCATCATCCTGGGAGGCAAAATGGGTGTTCAGGGCCTTCTCTAAGGAACCCGAGGACAAAAAGATGGAGATCTTGGCTTGGATCACCTGACCATTTGAGGCAGTGCCAAAACTAAAACTCACTATCTTTCCAGCAATGTCTCCTCTTCCAATGTCATTCACAAAAATCTTACCTGAGAATAAGAAAACTCAAGTCCTGTGACAGAGAACATGACCTCTGCAGCTGTAACGAGGGCATACTGTGGTAGCTGCCATGCAATGGACATTTGATTGACAAGAATGTCTTCTGTCTTCCAGGCCTGGAGGCCTTTGTTGGTGTTCTTATTGAAAGAAAGAGCAAATGAGGCTTGTCAGCACTCGCAAGTATATACCTACAAAAGCATTCTACAGATCTACATCCATTCCCTCTTTTTATTTTTATCCATCTGCTACCTTCAAGAGACTGAACATTCAACACAATGCCAACAGTTCAAATTTCTTTTGATTGTACAATATTCACTTACCTGACTTCAGTTAGTTAGATTGTGTCCTGGAGATCAAGATTTTCATGCCCATATGCCTTTGATTTTTAAGTCAAAATGCCATTTGGGTCCAATATTATAAGGTAGAGCCATTCTGTTGTCTTTTCGTTGAGAGTATAAGCAAAATCTAGTAATCTGTGCTTTCTCATCATGAAAGACTATGACCAGAGTTAAAGAAATTAAGGTGAATGGGATCAGTGAGGACTATGGTGAAATGGATAATGATGGCTTATTTCAAAGGCACAGCTATTACATTAGCCAACTGACATCTGTTATGGAATTGTCAGACTTCTTCAAAAAATTTTAGTACTCCTAGTTCTTAGGTAAACACCTTGACATGAATACTCACAATTATTTCTTTATTTTTACAATCAACATCAGGCAAGCCAAACAAGACAAGACTATGGATGAAACTGGGCACTGAGATCTCCAATTTATGAATTCTGTTCTAGCTGCCTATTAGAACTTAGTATTCTGAATTATCTACAGCTTCTATTTCGAGCAGATGAGACAGGCCAATGTAAAGTGAGATAACACCAAGCATGCAACTTTTGCTGACTAAATTGTGTTCCTCAAGACTCATATGCTAAAGTTCAAACACCCAATACTCTATTTGGAAATAATGTTGTTGTGGATGGCATTAGTTAAGTTAAAATTATGTTATTAGGATGGTCCTAATTCAGGATAACAGGTATCCTTATATTAAAAAGAGGAAAATTTTGACAGAAGCCAGTATGTAAAAAAAAAATGTCATGTGGAGGGAAAGGAAGATGTTGAGATGACTGTACCTCATAAGAATTACCAAATTTCTGGCAAACCACTAGGAGCCATGGGAGAGCAATGGTAAAAACTCTTCCATACCATTCATAATGAGCAGGCCTACCAACACCTTATCTCAGATTTCTAGCTTTCAGAACTGTGAGGCAATTACTATTTGTGAGCTATTCAGCTTGTGGTAGTTCTTATAGCAGCCTTAGATCAACAAACCTAGGTTTGTTTAACATCTTAAAAATCAATGAATGTTATATAATATGATAAAATACAAAAAATACCTCAATAAATGCAGGAAAAATATTTGACAAGATTCAACCTCATTTATATTAAAAATAAACAGAAGCAGACAACAAAACTTAAAAAAAAGCTATGACTAGGAAGAAATCTAATAAAGATATCTATGAAAAACTGATAGCTATTCTACTTAATAATAAGACTGAATCCTCTCCTCCCTTCAAAGGTTGTCTGCTCTCACCAACAAAGTAATAAGGCAAGAAAAAGGAATACAAAACATGCAGACTGAAAGAAAAATAAAGCTATTACTATTTGCAGATGACATGATCTATTATGTAAAAAGTCTACTAAAATAATATTAAATAATAAATGAGTTCAGCAGTGTTACAGGAAAATATACAAAGATTAATATATCAAATAAATGATATTTCTCTAATGCAGCAAATAATCTGAAAATGAAATTAAAACCATTTCATTAATAGTTTCAAATATAATAAAAATAAATTCAACAAATATAAAAGTTGTGCTCTAAAAAGTACAAAACATTACTTGAAAAAAATAAATGAAAGGATAGGCTCATTGAACAGAGACAATATTTTTAAGATTGTAAAACTTTATAAAATGATCTTTAGATTTAGTGTAATCACTGTTAAGACCCAATCCAGAAAGAGGCATCCAAGATAAACACACTTCTCAGAGGATGAAATTAAAGAGAACAAATATATGAAAAAATGCTCCACATCACTAGCCATCCGTGAAATGCAAATTAAAACAACACTGAGACACCATCTCACCCCAGAAAGAATGGCTATTATAAAGAAATCAACCAACAATAAATGTTGGAGAGGCTGTGGGGAAAAAAGGAACCCTTCTCCACTGCTGGTAGGAATGTAGATTGCTACAACCATTATGGAAATCAGTTCTGGTCTTCTAAATACGTACTGCCTGTAATGCCATATCAATTACTGTCATACTGTCTCTCAAGTAAATGTTTGTTTAAAATAAAAAAGAGTAGCAATAAATGAAAACAAAAGACAAAACAATGTCACAGGACTGTCCTGCTACAATGCTGTATATGGTTATATTTTTTTAAAAAAAATTCTAATTGGCTTTTGATTCTAAAGTTGTTATAGACTTCATGTGAAAATTTGTGAAAACCAGTATAACTAAACCAATCTTGAAAAAAAAAAACCAACAAAGTTGGAAACTCACTCTTTCTAAATTTAGAAACTACAAAGCAATAGAAAATAAAATAGTGTAGTACTAGCAGAAGATATCAAGAGACTAGCAGTAAGACATCGTGTTAATTGACATGATGTGGTTAATTGGTTTTTGACAAGGGTATCAGGACCATGCAAGGGGAGCAGGAGTCGTCCTCTCAATGCATATGCTGGAGCAAATGGATGTACATATATAAAAGAAGGAAGGTGACCCCTCGGTTCAAAATTTACTCAAAATGAATTAATTAAAAATCTAGATGTAAAGCCTAAAGCTATAAAATTCTTAGAGGAAACTACAGGAATTAATTGTTACAGACTTAGGTTAGGCTATGATTTCTTTAGATATGATAGTAAAACCACAGTCAACCTAAGAAAAAGTAGGCAAACTATACTTAATCAAAATTTGTATTTCAATAGATAACTCCAAGAAAATCAAAAGGCAATCCATCTATTAATTGGGAGAATTTACAAATTACATACCAAATAAAAGATTTATCTAAACTATATAAAGAATACTTATAAACCAATAAGCAAACGACAAATAACCCAATTAGAAATTGGGCAAAGGATCTGAATAGACAGACATTTCTCCAGAATAGACAGACTAGTGACCAAAAAAAAATATACATGAAAAGATGCTATTATTAGCTATCAGGGAAAGGAGAGTCATAACCACAAAGAAATAGTGTTTCACACCCACTAAAATGGCTATAGTCAGAAAGGAAAGAAGTGTTGGGAAAGATGGAGAGAAATTGTAACTCACTGTAGATTTTTGGTCAGAATATAAAATACTGCAATCACTTTATAAATGTCTTACAGTTTTACAAATGCCTAGATGCAGAGGTACTGTATGGCCCAGGAAATCTATTTCTAGGCATGTACCTGAAAGAAATTTTTTAAAAATATGTCCATAAAAATATTTGTATGAAGACTCACAATAGCATTATTTAAAGGAGTCAAAGGGTAGGAACAATCAAAATGTATATCAACTAATGAATGAAAAAATACATAAATAAAAAGTATTATGTCCATACAGTGGAATTTTTTGATAATAAAAAGGAATGAAGGACCGGTGCACAGGACTTCATGATTGGCCCTTTATTTACTTATTTTTTTCCTTTTGGCGGTACCAGGGGTCGAACTCAGGGCCTTGCACTTGCCAGGCAGGCGGTTATGCCACTGAGCTATATCTCTGGCAAAGAATGAATTTTAGGAACAAACAGAGGTTATGAGCAGAATATATTTACTCTTTTCTTTTTCTTTTTTTTTTGGTGAAACCGGGGATTGAACTCAGGCCCTTGTGCTTGCCAGGGAAGCACTTATTCCACTGAGCCATCTCCCCAGCTCTGACTGGCCCTTTAAAATCATGCTGCAAGAAAGAAGCCAGACCCAAAAGGCCCCAAATCATGAGTCCCATGGTATGATAGGAATCAGAGGAAAATTGATAGGCGTAGTAGTTTCCTGGGCCTAGAGGTGGGAATAAATGAGGAATGGCTTCCAATGGGTACCAGTAGGCCAGGGAGATGGCTCAGTAGAATACACACTTTCCTGGCAAGTGAAAGGGACTGAGTTCAATCCCCAGTTCTGCCATTCAACCCAGCTATTCCCTTCCAATGGGTTCTTTTTTAAAATTATTTTAAAGAGTTTAAAAAAACAATAAAAATGATACAGAATTTCAAAACAAGATAATAGAAAATTAACAGTGGATGGTTCTTATATTACATATTGTTATGTAATATAAAAAGAAAAAGCAGTTGTTCAGATTACCAGATACAGGCATGTAAAATTCATCAAGCAATAAAAGCACTTACTGTTCCTTTCAATAAACTAATAGAAATTGGTAGTATAATTATCTTAGCTGTCTTTTATACATATATTATTCCCTTTCCTTCTTTTCTCCTTTCCTTCATCCCTGATGACCTTTCCTTTTTAACAGTTTATTTTCTTTTTACAATATCTATTTTACTTTTAGATTTTATTTACTCTGTTTCTTATATAAGGGAAACAAGGTGATGCTTACATATTTGAGTCTGGCTTATTTCACTTATGAATATGGTCTCTAATTGTATCCATTTAGCCTTGAATTTATCTTTCTTTATAGCTAAGTAATACTCCATTGTATGAAAATACCACATCTTTTTTGTCTATTCCTTGGTTGATGGGCATTTGGATTGATTCCAAGATTTAGCTCTGACAAATTGAGCTATAAACATGGATGCACATGTATCACTGTGGTAGGATGTTTTCAGTTCTTCTAGGAAAATACCCAGAAGTGTAATAGCTGGTTGTAACAGGAACTTTAGTCCTAGTGTTTTGAGGAATTTACATGCTCATTTTCACAGTGGTTATACCACCTACACTCCTACTAATAAGGAGAAGGGTACCTTTTCTCCCAAAGCCCACCAGCATTTGTTAGTGGTTGATTTTTTTTTTTTTTATGATCCCTATTCTTTCTGAGTTGAGATGGAATTTCAGTGCTGTTTAATTTGTACTTCTCAAATGACCAGTGATGTTGAACATTGCTTCATGTGTTTATTTTCCATTTGAATTTCTCTATCTAAGAAGTATGTCATCTCAGATGCCCATTTTTGGGTTAGGTCTTGGAATTTTGGGGGTCTGTTGTTCTTAATTTGATAAAAATGTTACAAAATTGCACAACAATATAAATATACAAATAGCTATTGACTATGTATTGTTAAATATTATTTCTCTATGGATAATAAATACACATCAATAAATATTGGAATATACTAATGAAACCATTGTGCTTAAATAGATGAATTACATGTCATATGAATTATATCTTAGTAAGTCTACTACAAAAATAATCAAAAAGCTCAAGCTAACTAAATTCACTAACCAATAAAATTTTACAGATTTTCATCAAATATTTAGACATGCTCCCTCTGACTATCCATTCTTTATCTTTAATAGAGTCAAAAGTTATGAAATAATAAAGTTAAATTCAAGTCATCACCAAAAGTAAAATTCAGGGGTTGGGGAGATGGCTCAGTGGAATAAGCGCTTCCCTGGCAAGCACAAGGGCCTGAATTCAGTCCCTGGTTCTGCCAAAAAAAAAAAAAAAAAAAAAAAATCAAAAGTAAAATTCAGAGTTACCCTCTCTTGTTGCTTTTGTTGAACTACAGTTAAGGATCCCCAAACTTGGTGTAAAGACTAACATTTACTACCAGTCTTGGTATTTCAGGCTGTGATATGCTAGTTGATCAAATTTCCAAGGAGCTAGGGAACTAAGAGTCAGGCTAGAAGACATAAATAATTTTTCATAATCATCTTTGGTTTCTTAGAGTCACAATGAAACTGGAACAAACTATGTGATCACGTGTGATATCCTCTCATTCCCCAGTACTCTTTGCCTACTGCATATGCCTATCTTTTTCATATCCCATGTAGAGAGTGTGCTTTCTAAAGTCACTGTAGAAACCTATTACCTTACTAGAAATAAGCCCCAATCCTGTCTTGTAAGAGTCCTTGTCCTTTACTTACATTAGTAATAACAAGCAGATAGGAGGCACCAAAGTCTAGTAGACCCAGATTCAAAGAAAAGTCCTTATCTTCTGTTTTACAAGGCACTTCAGGATACCTGGGCCAGAATAAGTTTAGGTTAGAATAAGCAGCGCGGCTTACAAACTACTGCTATGCGGGGAGCGGAGGGTGACTCAAGAGTAATCTCAGCAGTACTGAGGTGAGGAAAACAAGGCAGACACCATTTCTCATGAAGAGAAATGCTTTGAGGAGGAAGTTATGTTTACACTATGCTCCTGCTCTGATCTGAGCTCAAATGGCTTCTCAGTTCTTTGTTGTTGCTATTGTTTGCTGTTTTTATTCTAAACTTGAATAAAGAAGGCACAAATCACCTTCTTTTGTAGATTTCAAGCCCAGGTGAATTTTTCTTGTGCAAATCTTATGACTTGGTAGAACAGTGTACACAGTACATTCTATGTAATAAAGTACCACTGGAGGTACCAAAGAGTAGAAGCCGGGACCCATAATAAACTGCGGAACCTCTCAAAGACAGGCCATCTTAACTGTACGGGATGGCTATCCAAATTATTATTGTGATGCACCAGAATTCCTATATATATGTATCCTGCCTATATACAATGATAGCATTTAAAAAGCAAAGGTAAAATGTCCACAGGGCAATGTTCTTACTCTCCTCTTGGGATGGTTCTGTAAGCAGACACACCATAGTCTTTAAGAACAGTGAGGGAGCCATCCGTACCCAGGGAGATGGTCACATCTTTGTGCAAAGTGTTGAGAAATCTGAGGTAGAGAAATGAGTCACATATCAGAAAAACACACACCCAAAAGTGACACGTGATGAAAGTGGGAATGGAACTCATACTAGGCAAATGTTCTACCTCTTAG
The DNA here is from genome assembly GCA_004027165.1 of Ctenomys sociabilis. Lineage (NCBI taxonomy): Eukaryota > Metazoa > Chordata > Mammalia > Rodentia > Ctenomyidae > Ctenomys > Ctenomys sociabilis. Next base: position 32,488 of record PVKA01016151.1, on the reverse strand, counting down.
CTACCTCCAAATCTCCCCCTTTTTTTCCCCCCATGGAAGATTAAACCCAAGACACTCACTGGGCTACATCCCAAATCCTTTTTAAATATTTTATTTTGAGACAGGGTCTCATTAAGGAACTACACTGACCAGGCTAGGTTTGAGTTTACAGTCTTGCCACCACAGATTCTCAGAATGCTGGGATTACAGGCACGTGCCACCACTCCCACCTTTACAAAAATTTTTAGTTTGACACAACGTCTCATTAAATTGCTTAGGATGACCTTAAACTTTCCACTTTTCTGCGTTAGCCTCTCAAATCATTAGAACTACTGTGCCGCCATATCTAGCTAGTAGGGGCCTTTTGTTTTGTTTAACATTATAGCTCCAGCACTGAGAATAACAGCTATCACATGAAAGATACAGAATGTCTAGTGTTCCCCAGTTTTCTTTCTAGAGTATTTATTACCTTCTCATCCTCACTAGATCTCAACCTGTACAGATGCTATCAAGATCACTCTGGACAAGCTGGGTTTTCTTTCAGTTTAAATGTGTCCATTTTCATTCTTTCACAATGATTGAATTGATTGGACTTTACTAAGTAAATAATATAATTAGGTATAAAGATGTAATATCATTTATATAAAATGGACATCCTTTTATAAATGAAGTATGATTTGACTTATACAAGATTTAGACTCTCAGCGCATAATAGATTGTTACTACTCTTTAGGATGTCTGCAGAAATTATAGACCCTTCCAAAACCATGTTTCTAATGTTCTAACTTAAGTACCTAGGTTATCAGCTCAGGATGAGTTTTGAAACATTTCTATTTTGATGGTTTTGCTTTGGTCTCTTCTCCAAGGATTAGAAAAGTAAAGTCCTAAATGCTTACTTCTGGACTTTAAATTACCCTGTACTCACCTAGAAAATCTCCTTTCTGCAAGCCTATGGACAGTAAAAATCAGTAACAACTAACAAAAACGAACCAAGAGTCAGAATATTTGGTTACCAGACATATCCTTGAAAAGACACTAACGAGCCAGAGAGTTATTCTGCTTTCAGATGACAGCTTGGAACTTAGAACTTATTCTTACCTTGTTTTAAGCTGTTATCTTTCTGAAGAATAATCAAAAGCACATTATTATGAATATTCTACCTTTCAGTGGAATTCAGACTTTCCATTACAGTGCTATTCTCAACCCTTTCATCTGATTGCTGTAGGCATTGTATCTGTCCATTTTACACCTAATACCTGCCACAGAAGCAAGTGACCTCTTTGGACCTCTGTCTTGGATTTTTCCTTGTTACCAGACAAGACTTTCAGCCTTACCCAAATTCTAAATCATGTCTTTTTAAGGTTATTATTATTATTATTTTTTACTTACTTGTTTTTTGTATTTTGTACAGGGTGCATAGGGTCTCACTACACAGACTGGACTCACAGTGATCTTCCTGTTTTCAGCCTCGCAAGTGCTAGGACATTACAGATGTGCGCCACCATGCCCAGTCTCAGTAGCTGTCTCAACATGTCCCCAGGGCGGGGCCAACATGGCATGCCAGCAATTGAACCCTGGTCCCTGCATCTGCCTTAGCAGGCACTTTAATCCACTGAACTATTTGGCTGGCATTTAAATCACGTCTTTTTACTTCAGATATGAACTACACCATGACACCTCTACAGACTTATTATAACAGCTCTAAATAGTAGATATCCATATACTAAAAATTAAGGGAAAATTATTCGCTCACTTGTAAATAATAAAAATAATTTGTTCACTTTCTCTCTATTATACAAAAATGTACTCAGTTATTTTCTTGAGAGCAGGATTAATGAATGCAGTTTTTAAGAAATGTTTGCAGTGGGCTACATGGGTTATCCTCAGGAAACACCAAATCTATTTGCTTCTCACTTTCCTGAAAAACCCCTTTAGATACCAGTGCCCCTGAAATTCTAGGAGAGATAAATCCTCTTCAATATAAATAAGTTGTGAGGCCTCTTCATCTGATGTCCCAGAAATCAGAAGAGACCCAAGATTCAAGAGAACACAGTAGCCCAGGGTCTGCTTGGCAACCAAACCTGACAGCTGTCATTCCATTGGCTGTTTTGTTTTCTACATCCTTTACCTACAACAGAGAAAAGTAATAATCAGTAACAACTGACAAAAAGGAACACGTAACCAAAATATTTGATCATTAGACAAATCATTGGTAAGACACAATGGATCAGCCAGTTATCTTGCTGTCAGATGACAACTTGTAACATGGGCAATTCCTCAACTTACCATGATGCTGGAGAGATTATCCCCATCTGCATGAAGGACCATTGTGTACCAGTTATTCTCCACTACAGAATGTTCAGTGTGCACAGACAGATTGTGATACTTCAGATGGAAGTGAAAATCCTGGCTTTTTGAGTTTAGGTGCAGTTTAAAATAGTGCGTTGGTTTCTGTAGAATGAAGCACCTGTTTCACTTTCTATCCCAGCTGGAACATTACAATCTCATGACATTTCAGGGTGAGTGATATACGTAATTTTTTTCTTTAAACTAGTTATTTCATATCTAGGAATATATCATGGGAAATAATTAGAGGCATAGATAAAGATTTATGAGTAAGGATGTTAATTATAGGACTGTGTATAATAAAAATACACTCATTTTATGAGCCTATAAAAAGGCTTAAATAGATATTATTCAGCCATTAAAATCATGTTATCAAAGATTATGCAAGCACACAAGAAGTAGCTTATGAGACAATGTCAATTTAAAAAGTGTCAATATCATATAGAACAATAATACAACAATAAACAATAGAAAGTTTCTAATGCATTCGGGCCCATACCTCACCTGAAAAGAGTGGATGGACTCTGCCAATAGAGAATTGTTTCCATTCCCCAGCACTGTCACTTTCACCTCATCATCTGCTAGGTTTAAGACTTGCAGGAAAATTTCCTGGGACCCTGGCTGAGGTGGGGTCATTCCCTTAGGACAGATAACATGTATTAGAAACACCAACAAATAAGTCTTGTGCTACAAGAACTCATACCTTAGTCCTGTCTCTCACAGCCTAACCTGTCTAGTCAAGAGGACATGGTTTTCTCTCACTAATGAATGTGTGATTTAGAAAACTCTAACTTTGTGCATTTACATCTGGTAACCTGAACAACTAGTTTAAAGATAGCATCTTGCAATACATTAACCATTGTTGAGTTTCTATTACTTTGTTAGTGAAATTTTGTATCGTTTGTAATGCTGTTTTTTCTATCACATTTTTTTTTGGTGGTATCAGGGATTGAACTCAGGACCTTGTGTGTGCCAGGCAAGCACTTCTTTCCACTGAGCTATCTCCCCGGCCCCACTAAAAAATGGAAAAAAAAAAAAAAAAGGCAGTTTAGAAGGGAAACACAAAGTCAAATGCAGCAAGCACTAATGTCAGGAAATGAATTTATGATTTTTGACTCATTCCTCAATGTGATTATTTGGCTGCCAAAAGGAATTTGTTCAGGTATCTAGAAAGGCATCAGGTAAGCCTGCCTCCCCTAGAGCTGGCCAAATATCTGAGATATTAGTGTCTGAAAATTCTCTGAAAATAACCTCTGCATCACTCAGGAGAAGAGTGGCCTCATTTTCCTCTGCTGCTCTACCCCTTATCTACTAATTTATCATGAATGCTTACTATATGTCTCCTGCAAAACAGGTACTGAGCCAGGTCCCAGGAAATTAGGATTGAACAAATCAGAAATATGACCAAGACCAGAAGTGTGACCTGTCTTCCTGGAGCTCATGATTTACTAGACTCACATTTATTTTTATCTCCACAATAGCTGCAACTGCAAATGCCAGGCATGCTAGGATCATACCAACAGCCATTTTCTTGAGTGATCTGCCAAGGAAAAGGAGAGACAATTATATCCATTCTTTAGGCTCTAGAGTATAAAATTCAAACTCTTTAACCTATCACAGAAAGCCTTCCCTCATTTAATCCTAATTACTTTTCAAAGTGCTTCCTAGAACTTCTTCTCATATATCTTTTTCCCCTTTTACTTGAGTCACATAGAACTGCAGTTCTAATGCACCATATTTTCCTGCTGCCTCCTTTGCTTATGTTTTCTATCCATTATAACACAACATAATATCAAAAGTAATAGCAATGTAACCAGAGTTGTTGAGCATTTACCATATACCAGGCGCTGTACATGCTTTAACTCATTTTCTTCTTCAGAAGTCTTTGTTGATCCTGGCAGCAGAAAGGACTCAATGCCTTCTGTATACTTACCTGGCATCTCAGTCTTCCCTTCTTAGAGCAATTAACATGTATTAATTGTTATTCCAGCATGTGCTCTAACTTCCGTAATTATCAGTAAACTCCTTGAGGGGAAAGTTTGTGCTTTACTTACATGTATATGGTACTAGGTCCAAACTCCCTAACATTTGTTCAATGAATCACTGATTAAAGGCCATTTGAATGTGATAAAGTGGCTCTGACATTGTCATCACAATTAAATTGCTATTAATTTAGAAATGAAAGGAGGGTTGAAATCCACCTCTGCCAAACTTTAAAAAGAATAACTTTCTTTTTAGAATAAAGAAAATATAGTAACTGAGAACAATTCTATCCTAGTCCTACCAGGTATCCGTTTGTTTCAGAGAGACAACTGGAAACTTGAATGAATTGTCATTAAGGGTTTTGGATTTCTTAGAATAAGAAACACTCATGAAAAACAGAAGCAAGTTTAGTGACCTAATCTTATATACTATACCTTTAACTTTTCAAACAGTGTAGACATATTTCTTCAACATCATACACTTTTAAGTACAGACAATTAATTTTAACACTCAGTAATTAGATCTTACTCCCACTTCCCAGTAGAATAGGCACTAGCTCCACAAGGGAAACCAGGAGCAGATCAGTGATAAACTGAAACATTAAGCAGAAACATACTGATAATGAATCTTTATCAAATTGGGCAAATGTTGAGACAGTCTAGAATAATGTACTTACGAGAAGTTGATTCCACATTTGGCGATCAGTCGATAAATGACAAGGTCAAACAATGGGATAAAGATAAGAACCAGAAGAGGATTTAGCACCTGTAACACCATAGTAAAAAGTATCATCCACAAGGGTTCTCTCATGCGTTTTAATTTGCCCATGTGTACTCTCTCACACCCATAAACACTTTCATCTTTGTAAGTATAGAATGGGTCCACACTTCTCAGTCCTTTTATATCCAAGACTTTACTTCTTGTGAATACACCTTAGCTTACAAATATCCCAAGGGACTAGTTTCTTTCTAAGCCTGTTTTTCTTCTAATCATATTAGGGGCCTTTTATTCCATGTTGTTTATCTTTAGTTTCTCAGCCCATGGGGGAAATGTTGCCACCAGAAAAAAAAGCAAGGAGAAAAAGGAAGAACTGGGGATCATGGAATGATCAATGGAATGAAGAGCTAAACAAAGAACTAGAATTTATGGATTAAACAGATATTCTGACTTCATTGCTTACATAGCAAGTCTTAACACTTTTTTGTGACAGTATTATCTTGGCATGGAAAACAAATTCAATGCTTATATTTTACTTGTGGGCTCAACTTCACTGTCCTTAGAGTTACACAGGAACTATTTATTTAAGAGAAGATGGAAGGTAAGTTAGAAGATTTAAAGAGAATGTTTTCATCTCTGTGCATAGCTTTCCTCAACATATAAGGAGAAACACATCAGATCATGATTGCTAATCTGACAGGCAGAAGCACAGGTGAGAAGAGAAATGTACTCCCATACCCAAAAAGAAGTCTCATACCTGCATCTGGTCTGGCTGAAGCACAAAACACCCCTGGAACATCATAACAAGCTATCATTAGGTGAGAGCAGAAGATCAATTATCTTGGTGATTAGCAGGTAAGAAACACATAAAAATCCATTATGTCTTTGGTTCAGGAACTTAAAGGATCTTACCTATAGTGATAGTTAAGACTGACAACAGATTTTTGGTGGCTTCTAGCTATGTTTGCTGAGGGCAGGTGGGCCCATGGGAGAATATTTTTTTCTTAATATATATCTAGTATTCTTTATCCAAAATGCTTAAGATTTTGAAATAATTTCATACAGAATGCAATATCTCAGGGAAGACATCCAAGCCCACAGATAAAATTTATGTTTTACATACACCTCAGAAGCATAACCTGAAGATGATTTTGCATATTTGTTTTGTTTTGTTTTGTTTTGTTTTTGTCTTTTTGAGACAGGGTCTCACTATACAGTTCAGGCTGTCCTTAAGCTCACTTTGTAGCTCAGGCTGGTCTCGAACTCACAACAATCCTCCTGCCTCAGCCTCCCGAGTGCTGGGATTACAGGCATGCGCCACCACGCCCGGCTTGATTTTGCATATTTGTAATAACTTTGTGTATGAAACCATTTCATGGTATAGAATTTTTCACTTATAGCTATTCTTTTGGTCCTCAAAAAGGCTTGGATTTTGGAATAATTCCAGCTTGGGCTCTTGGAATCAGTGATGTTCAACCTGTACTGTTTTCCTTAGCTTGAGGGAGAAGAGAGTCGGTGTTTGTTTTTCATTTTATTAGTCTCTGAAACTACAGTTCAGTCTCTGAAACTACAGTTTATTAGTCTCTGAAATTACAGTTATATGCAGCAATAATAAGGACAAGATGCTGTGGTTGGGTGATGACTTTGACTGGCACAAAATGCTTCTGAAGTTGCTCTGCAGAGTCAACAAGAGAACCATCTCTTGATGTATCAGTGGAACGAAGTCAGCACCCAAGTTCTGGGCCGCTTATTTTCTATCCTCTTAATGTATCTTTCTATGCATTTAAGTGTTTCCCATCCTTCCTCCTTTCCTGATAAACTTTGGTTTTTGTTTGTTTAAATGCCTTAGTGCCTTCAAGCTAAATGCACTTCTCTAATGATTTTAATTTAATTTTCAGGGAAAAAAAAACACAAATAACTTAATTTTTATTTAATATGGATGATGAAAAGAATTGTCTTCTTTGAAAAACTTCTTCTACTTACCAAATTCCCATTCATCTTAGTGGCTTGTAGGGTCCATCGTGAGCCCTAAGGAAAACAGATGCTACTATTAGAAATCCTTCTCCTCTGGGAGGAAAATAGCTGGATATAGAGATAGCTTTGAAAAGAACTATTTCTACCTGCTGATCCAAAAGAGCCCAGAACATGGGCAATGGGATGTACAGGAATAGTATCCTAGTCAGTGCCTTCACGTCCATAATGAGCTGCTTCTGCAGGAAAGAAAGAACAGGTAGAATTGCCCAACATTCCCAATGTGGTTTCCCTGCTTACAGAAAAAAAGTACATAAGAACAGCATAATAAGAGAGAGCAAATTGGTCAAACAATGGTCATGACTCATCCACATGGCTGTCACTGACAAAAGACCTACAAACTGCTATACAGGGTTTCAGGGTAAATCCTGAGGGAATTTGACTGACCTTGTTACATACAAAAGTTACATTTTTTGTTATACAGGTCTAGCTTTATCTTGGACTTAACTATCCAGCAGAAAAGTATACAAATGAGGTATAAAAAGTAAAGCCATATTAATATGCTGAGGTGTAAAAGGTTCAAGTCAACGACTTCTGACATTGCCAGTCCTGCAGATAACCCACTACTATTATGGACTACTGGACTATATTGGATTACTTTACTGAATTCACACACCTACAGTATTTGAATGGCAATGGAATACCCATCTCTGACAAAACTAAGCAAAAAAGAGATAAATAAAGGACCATTTTGTAGTGAAAAAATATGCATATATTTGTATATACAAAATAGGATAGATATTCAGCTACTTTCTCTTAGTTCAGTGAGAGGAAAGATTTGTACTAATAGTGCTTAGACAAGATATCATGTCTGCATCTTGTACTATGAATAACTACTAGGAAGACAACAATATACAATGCATTAATTATTGTAACTGACGTACTACCTGTTTTGAAACTGTCTCATTGATATTTCTTTCTCAATAAAATTAATATAAAAAGTATAACAGGTCAAACACACCAGAAAAAAAATTTATTTGGAAAGACTCCCTAGAAACACAAAGTGTTTCTGTAGGTTCAACTTACTGGATACTTCTCTGTTGCCCAGTCCAGCCAGTGCTGGCGCCTTGGAATGCTCTGAGAACGGTTCTTGAAGCGGTTGGAAATGGCAAACTAGGGCAGAGCACAGATATGAAGCAAGAGAGAAAGAGAAGCCAACCTCTGTATTTTCCAATTTATTGTCCCTTTCCTCAGATGCCTACACTTTCAATGACTTAGTTCAACTCTTTAATCTCACCAGACAATGAATTTCAGAATATTTGAGGTATATAATTTTATTTTTCCTCATTTAAAGTTGACATCATATAATCTACACATTACAAGTTTTTCCAATTTAAGAAAAATGTAGGAAAAAAATTGAAAATGAAAAATGTGTTCTGTTCTTTTTAATGGCTAAGTAGAGGCATGGAGGAAGGTGAGTTACCTCAGCTTGTCAGATGGCATGAAAGCAGTACAAAGATCATTGAGGAAAACATATGCATGTTTGAAGACTTCTTTCCTCACCTAGGATCTCTTTTCCTTTTACTGAAAAGGATGGGTAAAAAATTCCTGGACTCACCCCAATACATCTGATAACTTGAGCCACTATATTTCCTTCAGGAGGTGGTTTCTTGTACATTTTGCTTCCCATCGCGAACACAACTGCAGGTGATACACAAACAAGGTTCTTAGCTAACCATTTAGTACATTCAATATTTAAATACAGGCTGGTGAGCTGGAGGAGCACCTGGAACATCTCATTCAGAAGGAACCTACTTGTACTTCCTGATTTTGAAGCTAGATAAATTATGGGATCCAGGAGAAGATAAAGGGCCTGATTGCTAAGAGGTATCTGTTGAGACATTTGTGTGATCACAGGAGTAGGAATCGTCTTTGGCTTCTCATTCTATGTTGTTCACTTCCATATCTGATGTCACCAACTTTCTTAGTTCTCCTTCCTCAGTGGATTTCTCTGTCTTCTTTCTTCCATTACCATTGCTACTAACCCGTTTGGGACATCACAGTTTCTACCTTGGACTATTAAAATGCCCATCAACTTGTTTTTCCTTCTCTAGTCTCTTTTTCTCATAATTTGGTACCAAATTAAAACCTTTCTACTATCTCCAGTCCAAATATCTAGCAGAAATGCTTTTCTAAATTCTTTATTATTCTACAACCTATTGAAGGTTTATTTTATAAGTAAATTACTAATCATTTTAAACATCTCAAGTGATTTAGCATATATATACATGTGTGTGTGTGTGTGTGTGTGTGTGTGTATAGCTTATCTTCATTTTATTTTTGAGACAGGATCTTGCTATGATGTTCAGGCTCATCCTGAACCCACTCTGGTGCCCAGGCATGTGCCGCCACGTCTGGGAACATCTTTTACATCGCAGGTTTCATCACTGCTCTATAAACTCCCATTCTTTTCTCTGTATTTCCCAGCTGTAATACAGATCATGCTATATTTTAAATTCCTTTTTAAAGTTATGTTTTAAAGAGGAAAAAATAAAAACAAAGACAAAAAGCAGGCTAGCGAGATAGCTCAGTGGGGTAAGTGCATGCCTAGGCAAATGCAGGGACCGGGGTTTGAGCCCCAGTTATTGCTGTGCTGGCCCTGCCCTTGGGTGCACTGAGCCTTTGACAGAGTCCAGGCGTAGTGGTGCACAACTATAATCCCAGTGCCGGGGAGGCTAAAAACAATAGAATCACTAGAGGTCTGAGCTGTGTAGTGAGAGCCTGTATCATTATAAAAAAGCGACAGAAAACAATAAAAATGGTACAGAATTTCAAAATGAGAACAGGAAATTAATAATGGTTGTTAGATATTATCATCAAATTTGTTGCTCAAACTACCAGATACAGGCATACAAGATGGATCAAACAGTGAAAACATTAGCTCTTCCTTTCCATAAACCTTTAATTTTTTCTTTGTCCTAAGGAATTATAAAAATAATAGATGAGATATTAGAAATGATAAATATTTTTAAATAAAAAGATGAAATGTATTCAACAGTGATTCTGATATGACATATTGCTGTCTTCGGTGTAGCTGCACAGCTTAAGGATACTAGTCTGTAAAATTGGTCAAGGTAAAAATTTTAAGAAATACCTTCAAAACACTGATAGAAATTAGTAATAGTATCATCTTAGCTAGTGTATTTATATATAATACGTGATTTTCCCCTTCCTTTTTTTCCTATCTTTTCTCCTTTCCCTCATCTCAATTATTTATTCCTTATGTTCAGTTTCTTTCCATCTTACTATCTATTGTACCTTTCAGATTTTGCTTTTTCTTTCAGGTTATTACACTAGTGAGACAATAGAAATGTGTTTACACATGTGGGTCTGAGTTATTTCACTTATGAATACAGCCTCCAGTTGCATTTATCTCCCTATAAAAACCTTGCGTTTATCTTTCTTTATAGCAGAGTAATATTCCATGGCATAAAAATTCAACATATTTTTTATCCATTCCTCAGCTGATGGGCATTTGGGTTATCTCAAGATTTAGCTATGACAATTGTGCTGCTATAAACATGGGTGCACATATACCACTGTGAAATGATGTTTTCAGTTCTTTTGGAAAAATACCCGGAAGGGTAATAGTTGGTTCTAATGGGACTTCTCATCCTAACATTTGAGGAGTCACCACACTGATTTCCAGACTCCCACCAACAATACAGAAGGGTTTCTTTTTTTCCCCACAATCCCTCCAGCATTTTTTTTTCCTATATTAAAGACCTAGAAAGGGGTCTGCAGGGTCTCAGTATGTAGATTGGACTGATAGTGATTCTCCTGTTTTCAGCCTCCCAAACACTGGGATTACAGGCACGTGCCACCATTCCCAGTCTCAGTCACCCTCTCAGCATGCTTGGTGCGGGGGCGGGGAGGGCTAGGCCAGGAGGGCACACCTGGATCCAGGAGGGCACACCTGGATCCACCCGGCCACTGCCGCTGCCTAAGCAGGAGCTTTAGTCCGCTGAGCTATCAGACCAGCCCCTCCCTGCAGCATTTGTTATTAGTTGGTTTCTTTTTTGAGACAGGGTCTCACTATGCAGTTCAGGCCGGCCTTAAGCTCACTTTGTAGCTCAGGCTGGTCTCGAACTCACAACAATCCTCCTGCCTCAGCCTCCCGAGTGCTGAGATTACAGGCATGCACCACCATGCCCGGCTATAGTTGGTTTCTTTATGATAGTCATTCTTTCTGGGGTGAGATGGAATCTTAGTGTTGTTTTAATATGCGTTTCTCAAATGAGCAATGCTGTGGAACATTTTTTCGTGTACTTATTTTCTATTTGTATTTCTTCCTCTGAGAAGTATGCATTTATCTCAGATGCCCATTTTTGGATTGGGTCTGAGTTTTGGGGGCCTAATTTTAAATTCCTTTTTACTTACCCGTCTTCCTCTTTTAACTGGTCTATATTCTTTGAGAACATGAACTCTGTAGCTGTCTAATTCATCCATGGGGACTCAAAAACCTAACATAGAATCTGTCCCATAGCATATATAATGGTAGCATTTTACAATTCATAATTCATAAAACGTTTCATGTATAGCATTTCTTTGGGGCTTCATAATTATTTCGACAGATAAATATCAGTATTGTGGAATGATACAGAGAAGGAGGTGTTTACTACTCAGTGAAATACCTTGGGGAACATTTGGCATAGAAAGGAAAAGGAAGCAGGAAGAGTACTATAGTTCTGGAACACAGTTTCTTGAAACTGGGGACTCTTGAGTGCTACTACCAGCCATTTCCCATCCCCTGTAGAAAGTACTCAATCAGAATGTTGAGTCTCTGGGCGCCTTCCCTCTGTTAAGCTCTTTATGTGTTTAGACTGGATATTTTCCAGCGGGGTGTCACCCTACCGCTCAGAGTGAGAGCAGGTTTTCAGGCCAGTGATTAGAAACAATGATGTCCAAATTTCTCCTTAAGCTGCCTAAACTATGCACCCCCACCAGTCCTCTTTTTCTGCCAGGATCGGGTTCCCAGGACTGGTAAAAGCGATGTCACTTGATCTATGTTCATACCTACTTGTTCAACTTCTCTTACATTCTTTGTGAAGGGCAAACTCTGAGAGCCTTGGAGAGCAGAGAAGAAAGATCTAAACCTAGAACTGCCCAGAGGATTTGAAATGTCTTCTAATTACCAAATGAATAAGCAACAGATGATGGAAACCAATTTAGAGGAAGAATAATTACTTTCCTTCTTGTTTTAGTAAAGAGCAGTGTGCCTGAAACTTTACTACAGTACATTAAAATCACTGGAGATAATTTAAAAAGGTCCTGAATATGGCCCAGAGACTTTTCTTTAAGCTCCTCAAGAAATTTTGTAATAGATGTGTAATTTTGAGTACTTCTTTAGAGATTTCTGACTTAACAGTTTCTCTTCAAATCCAAAGGGAAAATCCCTAAAATAAAACCTCAGGGTTACCATGAACATTTTAAAAAGTTTATGCAAAACAATTACATTATGCTCTCTTTGTAGTAATTCTCAGTGATTGTTGTTTCCTTCGCCCCACTGCACTTACCAAGTGCTATTACCATGAGCAATCCTGGAACTCCAAAAGCCAGTGCATAGCAGTCTTCCCCAAAACATTGTACATCTCCTAAAGAAAATGAGGAGGAGATAACTTGGAAGCTTAAACCTTTGATACTCAAGGTATTTAAGATGATCAGATTCATGATGTAGACATGACCATCCTGTTTTTCTGTCACTTAATTCTTAATCCTTCTTGTAGGGCAGACAAAATGAGGTCCTCACTGGTTTCCAAGCTCTTATAAAAGAAGATGGACTGTAGAAAACCTTGTACAGATTTTTAATTGGCTAGAGTACAACCTTAAACAAGACCCCACAGGAAATGGTCCTAACCTCTCAGCATGGGTGTGATAAATGTAGAAATCAAACTTCCTGCATTGATGGAGAGGTAGAAGACTGAGAAGTACCTAGTTCGTTCTTCTGCCTGAAACAAACAGGATAAATAATCAGTGCAATGTGCTTCCTAGGTCCATTTATACCTCATACTCAGAGTCAGCAGGAGATATATATATTTCCTCTATGGTAGAAATTTAATGGCTAGCTGACTCTAGAAAATCATTTACTCATCTCTTAATCTCTAGTACAAACAGCTTTAACAATCTTTTAACCCTTCATATGGGCAGAAAACAATCATCTTTGATGCCATTATTCTGTCCTATACATATTTATCCCAACAATAACTTATTTGTACTACATGTTTCTTTCAGTAAGACCTCGGTCTTTGGGGTACAAAAACTGTGTCTTACTCATTTCTGTAATCCCTGTTACCCAGCCTAGCATCTGACATACATTAGAAACTCAATGGATGTCTACTGACTATATTAATTAAGTGGATGGCTAAGCTAAAAAATAGATTTTTGTGGAGTGTGATGGGAATAAGACAAGAACATACATTAGTGTAGTGAGCTGTTGGTCCAACAGGACAGTTCAACTAGTAATTAACAGAGATCTTCCAGAAAATACAAAAAGACATCAGCAGGCTTAGAAGTAGCTAACACATCTTAGAGGTGGATTTGTCCAATTAAATGAAATGTATTTGAGGCCAGTTACTCAGTCATACAATTTTCGCATGAATATGCTGCTGAGTAAGCCATTATGTCTTTCTGTACTTCATTTTGGTACCTCAGCTCTTTTCCTCACAGAGTAGCAGAATCGGTTCTTTCTCATGTTCAACTTAAAATTTATTTCTGCTTCTATTTCCATGTAAACCTATTCCACTAATCAAATTTTTATAGTTCAGTGAGCAAAGAATCCCACTTGCCAGAGATTGGTTATTACTCCAAAATCAGCAAGTAAAGATGATCTGTGCATCTTGGGGTAGAGAATATAACATAGTCCACATAAGCTGTGTGGTAAGAGAGCTATTTGAACATAGAATGCAGAGAGAAAAGATAGCGAGCAGGCTCTGTGTCAGAGAAAGTGTGGGGAAGAAGGCGGAGAAGGAGGAGCAGGAAGATAGGCTCTAATCAGTAAATTACTTAGTCTTGGCAAATGGCTAACTACTAGATAACCCCTTTTGATACTGGCTATACATTCTTGGAAATAGAGAAATAAAAAAGAAAATACAGAAAGAAGAGGAATCTTACATGTTTTTCTTCAAACTGGTCTCCACCAAAAGCTGCCACGCAGGGTTTGATACCTCCTGTCCCCAGAGCTATTAAACTTAGGCCAATCAATGACAGGATTCTGAAATGGAGCGGTGAGAAAGCTAAGTATGTCAACAGTTATATAACTCTATAGTGATGGATTACATAGCTGCAGAAAGAGAAAACATAAAAGTAAAACTCTTTCATCACATTTGTATCCCGTAGGCAAATTTCTTTTGCCTTCACCCCAAGAAATATTCATGAGCGCTTTATATCTTTATGGTGTTTGAGCCTCTTCTAGAAAGTGTGCATTGCATGGGAAGACTTTGTGCCTGGTACTATTTACTCCTTATATACAGCAGATGAAAATATATACTGAAGGGACCCCAAAGCTAACACATTGATTCTCAATCTTATTTTAATCAAAAAGACACTTAATAGAAAGATCTGATGAACTCTAATTTTTTATAACCTTACTAACCATAAAATAAAACATTAAAATCCACCACCATAAATAGAAATAGTATCAATGCTTTTTATGGCACACCAATAAGGAAATACCTAATGTTTATTAAGTTTCAAACAAAACCCCTAATTTGTAAACTGAATACATGTTAGAGGCACCTTAGAACATGAATACATCTGCTGTGCCTCTTCAGTAACTATTACCTTCGCTACTGACTGAACCAAAAGACAGAACCTATTAAATGCTTCTGGCACAACAAACACTGGTAAGGATGTACAGCCACAGAATATATAGAACTAGACATAAATGGAAATATCTAGGCACTAAATATGGCTTGAAAAATAATGAACAATATAAGGAAACACATGTTTTTTTTTTTTGTGGCACAACTGGGGATTGAACTCAGGCCCTTGTGCTTGCCAGGGAAGTGCTTATTCTACTGAGCCATTTCCTCAGCCCCCACAAATATTTTTTAATCCCTGCTGAAGTGCAGATTCGTGGATGAACAGGATAGGTGATATGGAGGATGTGAAAGTTTCATTTTTGAGCATATGAAGAGCTTTAATGAACAGGATACTAACTAGATATTCTGAAAACGCTTAATTAATAGCAGTCAAGCTCAGATAAGATAAGAAAATTCAGCTGCTCATAAAACTTTCTCTCTTAACCAATTTGGTAATAAAACAGTAACTGGAAAATAAAAGGGCAATTCTGGTAATAAAATAGAAGTTTTGCAATGAATAAGTACACACATTTCTAGTAGAAGCAAATCAGCTCAGTTGCTGGCATGATTTTACTCACATGTGTGCTGTTTTTCCCCCCAGTATTGGAATTGCACCCAAGGACTTTAATACATGGCCCAGCACGTACACCAGGGAGAGGTAGATGATTGTCCTGTGGAGAAAATCAAGTCAGTCAGTTGGTCTGTGTATTGCTCAGGGCCTTGAGTCATACAGACTCAGGATGCAGCCATTTTAAGTAAACACAGAAGGAGAAAGGAGCGGAAGAGGAAAGGAGTAACTGAAAAATGCAAATAACAACAATAATAAATGAAGGTATGACTCCTCACCTGTAGTGCTCACTGGAAGGTAACATTCTTGTCAAGTGTTCTCTTCTCAAATTATCCCTCCCTTCCCCTGCTCCATACTTTATATAGGGAGATGCAATAAGAACTGGGTGGATTTTTAGTAAGAGTTATGTTGTTTTAAATGAGTAAAATTAGTAGAACAAGATACCTTGACCTGGGGTGTTTTTCTGAAAACATGTATTTTGCTATGAAAGCAACAGGGATGCAGGATAAGCTCCAAGTAAACAGGGATCAGTAACACAAATGACTTTCTTATAAAAAAAAAAAGTTCTGGAAAAGAGAGATTCAAAGGGCTTCTAAATTCAACCTGGGAAATTATAACACTTGGGTTAATTATAATCGCCACAGTTTCTTCATGGACAAGTTATCAAAGGTAGTAAAAGTTATGCAGTAGTGGGAGCTCTTTCTGCTATATTGTTTTTCCAAGGAACCTGAGTGGCAAGTAAGTAGTATAAGAGGAAAGAATTTCAGAAGACCATGCAGAGAGAAACACAAACAAATATGGTACATTGCACACATATTCTCCTTAGGTTTATGCTCCTTACACCAGTGTTATAGTGAGCTTTGGGAACTCCATAGTTTGCATTCTATGATTTCAAAGTATTTTGTGCTAATATAAAGAATGGAATAAATTTGCAGAAAGAATCTAAAGATGCCAGAAATCTTAAGATGCAGATTCTTTACTTTAAACCAACTGGGTTGGTTTTCCTGTAAAAATGACATCAAACAGTATATACTGGTGGTGAGGGTATGAATTGGGATGACTAACTTAAAGATAATTAGTGCAGGAAAAATGCTTTCCCAAAAGACCTTGTGTCATCATCTAGAGAAAACTTTTATTTGTTGAGATGAAAGAATGAAGGAAAAGAAACTTAAAAAAATCAGCTATTATGAATCCAAAAGAGATGGTTCCTACTAAATCATCAGAAAGAAATAAGTAAATAAGGGTATATTAGCTGGAGAGATAGAGTCTGCATAGGAAAGTCAAATATGTATCTAATTGCTGGACTGAATGAATGTGAGAAATGTGTTTTATAAAAAGAATAGGCAGGAGCCGGGGAGATGGCTCAGTGGAATAAGCGCTTCCCTGGCAAGCACAAGGGCCTGAGTTCAATCCCTGGTTCCGCCAAAAAAAAAAAAAAAAAAAAAAAAAAATTAGGAACTACTGGAAAAAAAAAAAAAGAATAGGCAAGCTTTTAGATGAAAGACTCACATGAAATAGTCCAGGTATGCAGGATATAGCAGGAAGTTAATATGAAAAATAGAATCTGATTTTACTTTTAAACAAAAACTGTAGCTTATATTTTTTTCCATTCTACTCTACTCATCACTAAATTCTTAAATATTAAAAATCTGCAGATTTCCACCCCAGAACACAGCCCCAGCCCCAAACCGTAACACATCTTTCTCTAATGTCTGTACTCTTTTGAGTGTGTAGCTCCTTCATTCTGCCTATTAAGCCTTTCAAGTGGCTCTCTGTAATTCTTTCCTGTGATGTATGTCAGCAAACCTTCAACCTACTGCTAGTGTGAGATGAGTTAAAGTCCCTCTCTCCACATTGAGGGACATCTTTAGATCCCATCCAGTGGCATTAAGAAAATTCAAAAGAAATTAGAATAATATATCCCAGAGGAGAAAGTATAAGGAGTTATTATAAGGTGCCTAATTTGCTGGTGAGTAGCAATCTCAACCCCTACTAAGGCCAAAACATTTGGCTTTACTAAATGCAAAAATAAAATTACAGGATGGGGAAATAGCTCAGTGGTATAAAGTGCCTGCTTGGCAAGCACAAGGTCCTAAATTCAATCTCTGGTACCACTGTTGTAGGCAGCGGAGTTACATAGAAATATTCTAGGCTGTCAGACAGGGCCAGGCCCTCAAGGAGACAAGATGGCAGACAAGGTGACTCTGCAACTTGGAAGAGACAGACACTCCCTATGGGCCACACCTCAAGACCAAGACAAAAGAGGAAACACAGCTATATACTTCCCTAAGGATGGGCATCCGAGATTGATATTCTAAATAGGTATCAATCACAGAAAAGAGCCCTATTGAGTCACTAGCCCAACCCCCAATAGGAAGAGACCCTGTCCCATATTCATGCCCGCTGGCTACATGACTCACTTCCCCATTTGGTACTGGATTTAATCAATTTTACCTGAGCAACGGTGCTTGTAATCCCATTGATTGACCATAGTTCTATCCCACCTCTTGTCCACCTAAGCGAGTTCCCATGTCTTTACCACCTTAGGCGCGCCTCACCACCTGGTTTTCCTCTCTCAGACAGGAGCTTTCTTTCTCTCAATAAATCTATTCTGCTCATAACCTCCAGTTCCTAAAATTCATTCTTCAGTTTTAGAGAACATGAACTCCTACAGGTCAGGTCCAGAGATCATTTTTCCCTATGTCATTTGGAGGTTCCCTATATCGTTTGGAGGTCATCCACCTGAGAACAGTTTTTCTCCCTGTGTCACACCAAAAATAAATAAATAAACAAATAAAATTACTTTAAGAAAAAAATACCCTCCTGATTGCAAAGAATACAAGTACATGGAAAAAACTGATAATAGAAAGAAGTAGAGGGCCAGCTGTAAGGTCCGAGCCAAACAGACTCCATCTTAAAAGGTCAACAAAATGTTTTTAAAATTACTACATCTGCAGATGGAGAAAAGTCCCTGCTTGCCTCCCAGCTGCAGGTGTCCTAGGGATAAATCCCTACATGCCTCCCAGCAGCAGGTGTCCTAGATAGCTCAGCTGAAACAGCCAGTTCCCAGAACCACAGGACCCTTCAGAGAATTACCCTCCCCGATCCCTGCACCATCCAATTATTGTAAAGGACAATATAAACTGTCCTATCCTTTCAAAGGTCAGCCCAGCTAACACACGTGATTGGCTTCTGTATACCCCGCTTGCTGCCAAAAGTGCTATATAATCCTGACTGATCGAAGGCTCAGGGTCACCACGGCCCAGTTGCCTGGTGATCCTGTGCTGGCACAGCTTCCAAAATAAAATCCCCTTGCTTTTGCATGAGAGGACGTCTCTTGGAGTCTTTCTTCACGTGGTGGGCTTCTCAGACCTAACACAGCAAGATAGCTCAGTGCTCTAAAGCCCTGGCTTAGGCAAATCTAGGCAAGTGTGTAGGGACTGCATGCCTCACCAGCCCTT
Organism: Ctenomys sociabilis; assembly: GCA_004027165.1. NCBI lineage: Eukaryota > Metazoa > Chordata > Mammalia > Rodentia > Ctenomyidae > Ctenomys > Ctenomys sociabilis. Next base: position 13,604 of record PVKA01016151.1, on the reverse strand, counting down.
TCCCCAGGGTGGTCTGAGCCAGCCACAAAAAAAAAAAAAAAAAAAAAAAAAAAAGAAAGAAGGAAGGAAGGAAAGAAAGAAATAGACGTTCTGTGCTATGCTTGTTAGAACTCCTATCTGTTGTTTATGACCTAAGTAAGTTCTTACTTGGAGGTAAAAGAAACATCAACCTTTCATACAATGAATCTTCGAAATTTTGGAGATGAAATCTCCTATCTTCCTTACTTGAATTTTCCCAACCATGAGTCGGCAATAGCTGCTCCCAGAATCGGAGTAAAATAACAGAGGCTGCTGAATGCATGATATACAGATGTGGAAGTGTCTTCACTCCAGTGCAGGAAATACAGGAAATACAGGGTCAACACAGCTAGGATTTAAATAATAATAATGATAATAATAATAATGATGATAACAGGAGGCAAAAACAGACAGATGCATTTTTAAAAATGCATGGAGAAATACATTTGATCTCTGGTCTTTGAAGTGATTTTGACCCATACTCCTCTCAGTGATATTACCTGAGGAGTAACTGAAGCAGTGCCCGTGAGAGTAAATAGGGCTATGCATACACAATATGGAATTCCTCCCTTCACTCTGTACACACCCATGGCCTCCTCTAGACCAATAATGAATATAGCATAATGTGTTCAATATTCTTTCTTCCTCCTACCCAAGAAAAATATAGTTCCCAGACTGAGGAAGAGGTGTGATGAACAGAACTCGCATGATAACAACTTTTCCACTTCTATTCATTCATGGTTGTGTTCTGCTTTCTATCAGACCATTTTGATCTTGGCCAGTGTAAATTATTAAGTGAAATCCTATCAGGAATTTATTGGAGGTTTTGGCCAGAGCAAAGAACCAATGTATATTAAAGCAGGAAGAGCAGATAAAGGAGCCAAGTGCATTTAAGGAAACCAGGCTGCTACAAATATGGGGTGAGTCTGAGTGGAAAAGAGTGGGACACAAAATTACCTTTCATGCCATAATAGGAAAAACGCTCGCAGAATTCATTCACCACAATGAAGGCGATGCTCAGTGGATAGCTTGAGCCACAGATTTTCTGTGCAAGAGAAAGACAATGGTTTAAGAATAAGCTGTTTTACCCTTTCAACCACTAGATTGCTCCAAAATTTATTTTAAATGTCCAAGGTAGGTAATATAGAACAATAGTATCCACTCCACAAAAACAAAAACAAACCCTACTGTCACAGCTGAAGTGTTTATATTGCTGATTTAGAAGCTAATCTGACTATTACGCTGCTCTTCATTGAACCTAGAACTGTTCAGATACTCTTTGGTGCTAGACATGCTCTCCTTCCCACATGCTAAATGAAAAGCTGAGGCTCTGGTTAAGAGAGTAACTGTGCTTATTGCTACACACAGAATGAAGAAGGAGCCTGTGAAGTACCTGCTGTCAAGAGTTAGGTTCTGATGCCGGTGGTCTGCTCAGTTTCACTGTAGGCAAAAACCCCTCCTGTCCCGTTTTTGACGAACAAGGATTTTTCTTTCCATTTACCATGCTGCAGAGAGTCCTGGCATATGAGGGTCTGCCCTTCAGACACTGCTGCAGCCAGGCACAGAACTTAATATCAAGGAGAGATATTCTTAATGATAAGCTGATTAATCACACAGATTTTGGGGAGAAAGTTCTCAAATCTTATAAAAAAATTAAGTGTCCACTCTTTCTACTAAGGATATCCTATAACATGTTTATAATAACCCTAATGGACATTAGAAAAAGTATGTTATTTCATGTATTATTACATCAATGAGAATCTAAGAGATGCTGCATTTTATTTCAAATCCCTACTCCTTAACGTAGTTCAACTAGGGTGAGTGGCAGGATGGAGACATCAGTCATTGAGGTTGTAATGTGAAATTTTATAACCTTTCTATTGCTTCTTGATTCATAAGATATGGTGTGTGTGTGTGTGTGTGTGTGTGTAAGCATCTTTAACTTCTTTGTCACCAGAAGAGATACAATTAACTAAATAGAAATTACAAACATATGTTAATGCATGATAATAACTTACTTGCACCTACAATGAACTGCCCTTCTTACCTTTGCAGCTCAGAGCTTGAAAGCTGTACAGTGTAACTTAGCTAACATATTGTCACTAATTATGTAACACCATCAATGACTGTGTTAGCATACTGGCCCTGGTCATGTCACCATGCCGGCTTATATCTCAGTTCTGCTATAGTTCCCAGGAAATGAGAGTAATACTTTTTTTTAGTTCATAGGAAGAACTCATCAAATGCTGGCTATTATTACTAAAACCTCTCCATAAAATTTTGATAGAAGGACTGAATGAAATAACAAACTTGGAAATGCTTTTAAAAGTATATAATATAAAACATCATGCATTGTTTATCTTTCCTATCTCCTACTAAAAACTTGGTACACTTAGTAACAAAGATGGAATCTACTCTAAAACTTTTGATATTATCAAAAAGGTTCTGTACACAGAGAAATCTAAAGGCTGAGTAAAAAAAAGGAACAATCACACACAGTTCCTCAAGCAGAAATACTTGCCAAATTTCCCTCAACATTCTACTTGCTTTTCTTTCCCTGCCAGAGAAACTCAGAATATGCAGTGAAATCCATAGCAAAGCCCTGAATCCCAATTGAGGAACTCTAACTCCCTCTTCCTGCAGATTCTTTTGCTAAGTAAAAGAAACTTATGTTCAGATTTGTTTTTCAGGTAAATTTAAAGTGCATGAGAGAATAGTTTTTATACCCAAATATAGCTTAGCGTGAAGTTCTAGAAGCCAACAAGGAAAGACAGGAAAACAAGGTTCTTATTGTTAGAAGCAGCACTAAAGTGGGGGACTCACCGGAGATGACTGCTTTGGAGGACTGGGAGGTCTAGGCAGTACCTCTTCAGTGGAAACAGGTGAAAAGAGAGTCTCCTTGGACTCATTTTTCTGGAAAGGATTCATGGCTGGCTCCTTACTCTCTCTCCCCTCAAGCATTTGGCTTCAGTAGGCAGTTAGGACAGTTGCCAGCCCACAGTGAAAAGGGGGACTGGGAGGAGGAGGGGTGGTGACAGCAACTACGTTTAACCCTGTGGTGATCAGTTTTAGGAGCTGCTACTCAGTTCAAACCTCGAGGGTATAGGCGAAGAAAGGGTGGTGCACAAAAGAATGATTGTGCAAAAGGTAAAGCATGAGGAAGTGAAAACAATCTGTCTCAAGTCATGGGACAAGATGAGACAATGCCAGAGAAAACTGGGTATCTTTAAGAAATATTCACTTTGTGAATGTGTATAGGATACATAAGAATGCAACATCTTGAGCCCAGACTAAATAGGCTCATTTCAGATATCAATAGCTGCTATTTATTGGATATCTGTTTTATGCAAGGTTAATGTATCTATGAATTAAATATACATTATATGTATATATAACCTGTTTACTTATTTATTCTAACTCTTATGACTATCTCTACTTTACAGAAACTAATCTTCCAAGAGGTTAAATAACTCACCCCAAATCACATGGCCAGATAGCAGATATGAAAGGTAGAGATCAGTATCAGTAATTACTTTGGCCCTTATTCAGGTATGGAAACTATGTAGGTGGAAGCATAAAAATGCGGGGATGTTGAAATGCTTCGAAGAGGGAAAGCCATCACAAAACTGAATTTGAAAGAGAAGAAAGGTGTTTATTTTAGTTTTATTCATCATTAAGCTCAGCTAGAAACATCCTCTAAACAATTTAAAAAGTGGGGCTCAAGAAAAGTATTGGTGATGTATATTTGACAAATTCTCTTCCTTTGCTAAAGTCATCTGTATTTCATTTTCCTTTTTCACTTCAAGTTAAATCAATCCAACTTTTCATTTAAAACAAAATTTAATTTGTGAAAAAATTTTAAATGGGTTATTTTCCAGGAACTGTTACACACGTTTTCCTTAATTTTTAGTGGATGAACTCCGCAGTGACTCCAGAACATGACACTTAGTTCTATCAGAGGAGGGACAACAATGAGCATGATGACGATAGATGGATTTCATACCAGATTTTTTTTGTGCTAAGTCATAGATATAAAAGAAGAATAAAATAATGTGTTCTCAATCAAAAGAAACAGGAGAATGACCGACACCTATGAAAACTAAACCATGAACAAGTCAGGCAACACCAGAATGTATCATTTTATTGGAGAATATAAAAGAGAAAAAAATTATGGTTCTATCCCTTGCAGAATTTTTACATTATCTATCTGAATCTCTTATCAACACATAAAGCCTTTTTCTTATTTTGCTAAACGTTAACTCAGATTTTGGCCATGTTTTCTTAACTTCTTTTATCCTCATTTTCCCCTCTCTGACCAACCTTTACCCAAAGAATAATCCAGTTTCATGTCTGTAGCATTAATGATTAATCTGTAGCTAATCTTCTAGGAAATATTTCCTTCTCTAACTTACTTTGTTTAATGATTCTGAATACGAAATAAAAAACAGAAGTGATTAGTCAAGCTAATTGGTAAAGACACAGATGCTTATGTCAGTGTTTCTCTGGTGCTGGCCTTGTACCTCTTGGCACTTGACTAGCCGAACACATGGGGTAGGACATGTTTGCAATGCAACACTCATTTGTACTCAAGATACCTCAAATGTCAAACTTCAGAATGTAGGCATTGATTTTCCTAACATTCCTTTATTTATTTAAAATCCTTTTGATTCTGGCAATAGAATGATAGTATTCACGGAATCATAAATACTACAGACAGAAGAGATCTTAATTTTGCTTTATGTAAACAAACTTTACTGATAAGAGTAATTGGAGGCAAAGTCTTTCCCTGGAAAATTCTGATTCAGTAGATATCACTAGGGACCAAAGAACCTGTATTTTAAAAATTAATTTACTATACACTTCAGATATATACAGTCACCACATTTGTTAGAGGAAATGTGTACCTGTACATGATATTTATTGCTTCTGCTTTATCTCTGAATCCCTCTCCTGCCTTCAATCCCTGTTCCCCTCATTCTGTGTGCTGCCAAAGCAAGCACTTCCCATTCCTATTTAGAAAAGCTTTGTTTCCATTTTCTTCCTTCTATTCTTTTTTCTTTCTCCTTCCTTTCCCTCTCCCTGTCCCTTGTTCCTCTTCCATTTGAATATTTTCTTCCTACTTCCCAGTATCTGTTATACATTTTGGTCCTTATTTATTTTTTCAGTATCTCCCCCTAGAGAAACAATGCAATATTTCCATGTATGATTCCTATTTATTTCAGTTAGGATTATGAAGAACCTGTATTTTTAATAAGCACTACTAGGGATTTGTACTTAGGAATTTAGAAAATGCTGGCTTAAAATATCTGTCTTATTCTAGCTTCAAGAGTTTTTCAGAGAACCTCAGATAGGACAGAGCAAAGATGAGAACTCTAGACTCTTAAAACTAGCCTAGAACTTTTTATTCTGTATCAAGGTGTCTTTGATAGCTTACTATTTTGCTAGCAGCCAACATAAATAAGAGTATAAAAGAAAAAGGACAGATGTCTCTTGTAGGAATGAGTGTAAACTCTTCGGAGACACAGAAATGGAAGAATCTGAGTATTTTAATCAAATATCAGTGATGAAGAATATTTATGGCCTAATGTTGAGCTACGTGCATTATGTGCTCCTGAAGCGAGCACTTGACTAGCTATACGTAGAGAGGAGATCGAAACGCAAATGTTAGATGCCAATGGTCAGAGAGAAGACAAAAATATGAAATTAAAGGAAAATGTGTGGTTAACAAACCCTTAAATATACAATCAGCATATAAAAATATATTTACGTCTGACCTCAGGTGCGCTGAGCCAGCGATGGAGTCCGGGTGTGGTGGCGCGTGCTGTAATCCCAATACTAGGGAGGCAGAAATCAGGAGTATCACTACGAGTCTGGGCTGCGTAATGAGACCCTGCACCA
>PVKA01016150.1:17419-48597 GCA_004027165.1 Ctenomys sociabilis | reverse complement strand
ATTCCCACCAGCAGTAGAGAAGGGTTCCCTTTTCCCCACATCCTCTCCAACATTTGTTGTTGGCTGATTTCCTTATGATAGCCATTCTTTCTGGAGTGAGATGGTATTTCAGTGTTGTTTTAATTTGCATTTCATGGATGGCTAGCGATGTGGAGCATTTTTTCATATATTTATTCACTTCTTTAGTTTTGTCCTCTGAGAAGTGTGTATTCATCTCAGATGCCCATTTCTGGATTGGGTCTTTAAATTTGAGGGTTTCTGCACGTCAAAAGAAATTGTCAACAAAGTGAAAAGACAACCCACAAATCTTGAAAAAATCCTAACTAATAAGCAATCAGACAAAGGTCTGCTCTCTAGAACATACAAAGAACTAAGATATATTAGGGCTCTTTCTCCCTTTAAAACACTAAACTCTATATGCTCAGCAAACCCATAGGCTTCATTTCAAGAACAAAACAGAGTAGTTGTTACAAACTGCCCCCACTGCCTCCTCCTGGGTTTCTTTATTCCATCCCTCCCCCCTTTGTCCTAGTAGTTACTTTGTCCCTTGTAGAGTGCCACTGGCTTTCCTTCACTTTTTCTTCTCATTCCATCATCCCTGCTGTCTAAATTTTACTCAGTCCTAACGATGCAACTCACCTGCCACCTATCCTAAAAAGACTTCTCCAACTCCTGTAGCCTCTATGTCTGAATCCTTACAAAGCATAGATTTTATACAACTGACTTGAGACTTACGTTTAGCTTGTTCCTGTTACTTTTCTACTTGAGAATAACTCATCTTCAGCCTGAATTCATTATGTGCCACTTTTTCCACTGATTAAGAAAGCCTTGTAAGCAAAGACCATGCATTAAAACAGCTGTATATGTTCATACACGCTACCCTCAGCATCTGGGACATGATGAGCAGTCAGTAAACAACCACTGAAGGCTGGGTTAGGAAAACCATGATAGCCTCTAGTTTGAAACTGGCTGGTTTGTTAGGGAATGGAACTAGAGTGTTTTCTTGGAGCTCTAGAGAGAACTGTAGAATATAATTATAGTCTAAAGAGTCTCTTTAGGGGCACAAAACAGTTCTCTAAACCTTCATGTGGATCCACTCAAACCCTAAATTCCAAACTGAAAGTATGTACAGCATAAACAATGCCACTTTTACTTGTAGGTTTCACTTACATTCACACCTGTGGTTTCAAAGGTGTGGAATTTCCTCTGAAGTCTTTCTGAGAACCTGCATGGCCTGTCCCTGGTTTTCCACCCTGCCAGTCATCCCTGTCAGTGGTGATAATGTCCTTGTCAAACAAAAGTCACTTTAGCTATCAGCTTTCAATCATCTGTTAGTTAGGATAATCCCTGGTTCCTACAAAACTATTTCTTTTCTAGTGACTACTCTTGCCTCTTATTTAGAGTTTCCATGACTTCTTTAACTGACCTCTGCCCAGATGATTTCTCATCGTGCTCTGAAGATCCAGAAGAAAGGACTGCTATCACTCTACTTTCCATAGTTTGTGTTACAAAAAAGTGTGGCCTATTATCTCTGTGTTTCAACTACATACAGCACTCGAAGAGTTAAGCATACCTGAGAAAGATGTATATACTCTGGGGGAAATTTTGAAGTTACTATTTTCTTTTGGGGTCCTGTGGACTGAACTCAGGACCTTGCACTTGATAGGCAGGCAATTATTCCACTGAGCTATCTCCTCACCCCTTAAGTTACTATTTTCTATACAGTGTTTCTTTACCCTATTTCCCACTTAGAGGACATCCTTTGGTGACCCGAGCTAAGTGAGAAAAGTTTGGACAACTGCAGAATTTTGTCATCTATTTTCATTTTTATCTTTCAACTCATTACTCCAGGAGGAAGTAATATGACAGAAGATGTAACCGTGTAGAAGGACCTCATGCACTCATCTTCTGTATGCTCAGATTTGGGGACATGTAAATCAGTAAGTAAGCAACTAAATCTGCATCACCTCTGCTGTTCTATGGCCTTTTCTCCATTTGCAGTCAACCAGTTAGTCCTGACCTTCGATTCTTTAGAGAGGTTGAGTTTTAGAAAAAAGAAAGTTAATCCCTAATTTTACTGTGAAGTTCAGTGTGCCCTGATCTTACTGTTGTGTTGGCTCCTAGCATCTGCTCACACTCATAATCCACTGTCTGTCTCCTTTCCTTTCTATTGTTGTTCACTACCTGTGCACTGAGAATGAGGTACAGTACAGAAAAAAGGAAAGCCCTGGGTAAGAATGATAGGAGTGGTGGCCACAAGTGGCTTAACATAACCTGGTGAGGCTGCTCAAAAAACAGGCTCCTCTCCTCTCTGGGTCTGTGAAAAGTAACACGAAAGAAGCAAACAAGCGTCATGGTGTGAACAACATGTTTTCAGTGACCGAGTGCTGGACATGTCTGGGGTAAGGTGTATAAACAATTCATCTTCAAGCAAACTGTTAGAAATGTCTATTTTCAAAATTTTATTTCTCTGAAATCAGTCAATGGCAAATCAAAAGTTCTATCTTCCTGTCTAAAGGACTAAACAATAACTATCCCAAAACCAGAAATGATGCTTCCAAATGTCACATCCACAAGACACTAGCAATGCAACCTTAGGCAAGTTATTTAGGCAAAATATTTGCTCCAATTACGTTACAGAAATGTTGTGAGGATGGACTGAGTTAATGTAGAAAAATGATTTGTGAACTTTAAAGTCCTACATAAGTAGAAGCCTATGGGAAAAATATTTAATATTTTATCTAAATTTTCCGTTATTTTTTTTTTGTTTCTTGCCATTTCTCCAATATAGGCTTCTAATATACCAATGACTCTTTCTGAGAACATTGAAAATTTTATTTTCTGTTGTTGTGGCTTCAACTTGACTTCTGTTCCTCTGCATGAGATCTCTTTAATCCTGTCTCTGGGATTATAGGAACCCTCAAGATTAACTCACACTGTACTGTTGTAACATCAACACCTACCTTTCACCTATAGATTTCTTTTTTTGTGTGTGTCTTTTTGAGGCAGGGTCTCACTATGCAGCTCAGGCTGGCCATAAGCTCACTTTGTAGCTCAGGCTGGTCTCGAACTCACAACAATCCTCCTGCCTCAGCCTCCCGAGTGCTGGGATTACAGGCCTGTGCCACCACGCCCGGCTCACCTATAGATTTCAAGAAATGTTATAAACGTTGTCACTTCAAAGTTTGTTCCTGTATTATCCTTATTTTTAATAGGTGAACAATTTTTAAGCAGTTTGTAAAAATCATACATGAAATCCTAAGATGCTGTTCAAAAGATTTTTAAAAAATGAACATAAAAATAATAATGCTTTGACTAGAAAGGAGAGAAGGCCTTTAATTTCAGAAGCAGAATGATAGGAGGCAGGCCCTCAGCTGAGCTCATTGCTATCACCGGTAGTCTCTGAAAAGCATTGTTCCCCCCCAGCAGATTTGCTTCATCTGTACCCATGTAACAGTTTAGTAGAACAACATCTTTAAATCAGTAAGAAAGCATGTTTCCATGTACGTATTCTAATTTTCTTCTACAAATGTTTAATGAAATAATTAGGTCTAATGATATTAAGTGCTAAAATGGGTAATTTTTACAATTCAATCAAAGCTTTTAACTTGGGGGGGGAGAGAGAGAGAGAGAGAGAGAGAGAGAGAGAGAGAGAGAGAGAGAATGAGAATATAAGCAAGAACCAAGGGATTAACTTCTTCCTAAACTCTTAGACTGGTGCCTGGGCATTGTATAATTCTATTCAAAATCAATCCAAAATAAGACTGTAAATGAACTCTAGCATTAACTCTTGTTACAAAAGATGACTTCTTGTTTGGTAGCTGATGGAACAGTTTTTTATAGAAATGATAACATTGTGAACCAGCCCTTGAAGGAATTCACAAGTGAAACCCCCGGTGAAGGCCAAAGGTTCAGCAAGTACGGTGAGTTGTAGTACAATTTAGGGTGAAAGCTGACAATTTTAAATCTCCAAGAAAAACCTTGTATGGTAAGTTGTCATTTCAAATTTAATAGTGTTGAGCTTTATTTTGGGATATAAAGCTATCAAAATAGATGAGAACGCTGACACTGTCAGCAGGTAACCGAGTGACCCGAGCCAATGCAGGGAATGGATAATTCATCTTTCCACTGATTTATTGATTCACTAATCTATTTTCATATGGTTAGACCACAATTACTACACAATTAACTACAGAAAATTGTTATATTATGAGAAAAATGGGTAATTCTCAAGAAACACCACTAAGTAGGTGAAAACCATATTTCCTTCTGGGACCCCGAGGAGAAATTACTCTATGAGATACAATAAGAAGGGAGAATTACAGAGGGAAACAGTGATTCCAGCTCTGAATTTACACACTGATTACCCAAACCAAGCTTCATCTCTTTCAGCCTTTACTCATCTTTAGCAAAGGAAAGAGGTCAATGATCCAAAGGGATCCTCTAAAAGAAAAAGTAAACGTATGTACTAGCTTGAAAGGAACTCTGTAGAAGAGTGAATTGCAGTTTATGCCTTTTAATAACTTTGAATCAGAAAATGTATGCTTTATGAGAATTATTTTTGACTCATTTATTGCTTACTGAGGAAAATAACTATAGAGTATTGGTAGAACCAATGTAGTTATTCTAAAAGTGCTTGCCTTTTACTATAAATAGGAGTGAGCAGCACTTCAGGACAAAGCATTCTTTGTAAACAGCATAAGGACAGTTGGACATACATTTTAACACATATGAGAGCATTCTGAATAATGCATTACAGAAATTATCATTTAACTTTTAGGTGTTAAATTTTGTTTTCTGCCCACAAACATTACTCATTAGGTGTGGATTCTCACATTGTCTGTGAAAGGAAGATGAATCTTTTCAGTCATTGATATTAGGCTCACCTTATCAATTCACCCTGGAACAATTCAATGTTAAGAAAAAGAAGTGAAGAGACCAGAGGTCAATAGTAACAGCAAATAACCCATTTAAGACTAATTAATTATCCTTTTCTTAGAGGAGGCAGCAGGAAAAAAAAATAGGAATTTAGAAAACATGAAGAACTACTCAAGAAATGAGAATAATAAGTCAGGGAAAATGAGAATTAGTAGATTTATTTTAGTGGAGAATAAAATCTGTAAGCCCTGATGATATTCTATTTATTTATTTATTTATTTATTTATTTATTTATTTATTTATTTATTTTTCTGTATTAGGGAAGAGTCTACGGATGTTCAGGGTCTCACTACTAGATCAGACTCATAATAATTCTCCTGTTTACAGTGTCCTAAGTGCTGGAATTACAGGCACGCGCCACCATGTCCAGTCTCTATCCCTGTATCAGTGCATCCCAGAGGCAGGGCCAGCATGGCAGACCTTGGGATTGAACCCTCTTCCCCTGTGCCTGCTTGCAGGTACTTTAATCTGCTGAGCTATTTGGTTGGCCCTCTGATGACATTCTAAATCTTGATTCTGATTTTTAATTGATAACTCTTTCTTTCTTTTTTTTTTTTAGGGGAAGACTCCTGAGGAGATTCACCAGACTTTTAATATCAAAAATGACTTTACTGAAGAGGAAGAAGCACAGGTACACAAGGAGAACCAGTGGTGTGAAGAGAAGTGAAATGTTGTGCCTGACACTGTAACACTATAAGGACTGTTTCAAATACTAGTTTTACTGCTATGTTTATAATTGGTAATATTAGACAAACAATAAACAAATGCAGTCACAAAACAATTGTATTAGCATACTATTGTCCTCATTGCATGTGTAGTTTGAGTTACAGATTCCAAACTAATGGCTGAATTTCTTCTAGTTGGTTGATTTCTTTATGACAGCCATTCTTTCTGGAGATAACTATTTCTTTCTTCTCCTTCTCCTTCTCCTTCTCCTTCTCCTTCTCCTTCTTCTCCTTCCGCTTCTTCTTCTTCTCCTTCTTCTTCTTCTTTTTGTGGCCAGTTCAACCTACCCTGGGGGCAGGGCTGGCAAGGCATGTAGTGCCAGGGATTAAACCATGGTCCCTGCATGCTTGCCTAAGCTTGCCTAAGCAGGCACTTTAGACTGCCAAGCTATCTCACCAGCCCTATAGCTATTTTTAAAAGGAAATGCATTTAAAAGAATTCAAGATTCTACTCCAACTATAATTTCTCAATGATAAAGGGGAAAATATCTCTTCTGATCTTAAGAGCTTAAAATTCTGGCTATGTAAGGTCATCACTGCAGAGATTTCTTCAGTTGCTTTTTCTGGAAGCCAAAGCATAAGTACTTTCAGTTGGGCAGTGGCTGGGCCTCCAGCAACTCCCTCCTTCTTTCCACATACCTGCACCCATGGGCAGAGAACCATTCCTTCTGTCATGATCTACATGGGATGGGGAGGAGATGAGTGGCAGCATTTAGGCCAATGGCATCTATGCCACTTCATCATGGTAATTCTACTCACATCAGAGGATGTAGCCCTAATTCAACTTTCTCAACTGGCAAGGCTCGGATGATGATCCTTCCTGCCTTAGAAATCAGAGATTGGCTCACCATGTAAGGAATATGCTCTCTCTTTTGATCACTACTGTGGGCACATGTATATTCTAGACAAGACACCAGAAAACCAAAAGAGTGGGCATATCAGTGCCTGACTACACTCACTGTACAGAACCCCACTGATGATCTGTAAAAACTCTTTCATAAATAGTGGTGGGAAGTAATGACAATTTGGGTGGGTTGGTCTCTAAGGACATTGCTTGAACATGCCAGGAGCAGCTTAACTCAACCGATTAATATCAGAAGCACCGAGAAAGAGCATCATAAGGCCAGCCTGTTAAGTCTTGATAGTCAACTATCCTAGGTCAGAGAGTACTGTGTTTTAAAAATTGAGATGTAATTCACATACCATAAAATTCACTCCTTTAAAGTATACAATTGGGTATATTCATAAGGTTATGCAATACCCCATAAATCTAAGTTCATAACATTTTTATCAACCACAAAAAAATGCCAAGTCCAGCAGCCAGTCTCTCCCAATTCCAGCCTTCAAGTAGCACTTGGAAACCATTATTGTACTTTCTATCACTGCCAATATTGTATGCCTTCTTCTGGAGATTTCATATACTGAAAATGGAAGCATATTATGTAGTCTTTTGTTAAAAGGTTTCTTTTAATTAGTATGGTTTTTCAAGATTCAGCCATACTGTGGCATTCATTTTTACAATTAAATAATATTCCATTGTATAGAATTACCACATTTTGTTTATGCATTCATCAACTATTGGATATTTTGGTTGTTTCTATTTTTGGATTATATCAAACCCAATGAACATTAGTACACAAATTTTTGTATAAACATGTTTTTAGCTCTGTTGAATATAGAGCTAGGAGTGGAATTGTTGAGCCATATAGCAAATCTGTGTTTACCTTTTTATAGAAATGATGAACCCTTTTTCAAAGTGTCTACCACTTTACAGTGTATGAGGGTTTCAGCTTCCCATAAATTCTTTGATATTTAATTCTTTTGTTCAATTATAGCTTCTTAGAATGAATCATATCCCACTGTGATACTGACTTGAGTTTTACTAATTACTAACGATGCTGAATACCGTTTTTTTCTGCCAGTACCATCTCCAATCCTTTTTAAATTAAAATTAAGATCACTTTTGGAACCCACAACTAAATAAGTGAATTCCAAGATAGTAGCAAAACAGAGTATTTTATGCTATTTTAATATTGTTTTTTACTTAACAATCCACCTTTGTGTTTCACTTTCTACAAAAAGTTATACTGGGTTAACTCCAAGTTCAGTGCCTGACTATTTTCATTATCTGTCTTGAGCACATAATAAAAAGGCAATTAATTTTGTTTGGACACTTTATTTCTCTTCAGATCTTAGCAATTACTTAGCTTCATATTATTGTCACAAATGATAATCAACAGTCTACCTAGGTAGCTATAAAACCATTATAAACCAAAACAATGGAGTTTATGATAGTAATGTACTATAGAAACTGTGCTTATACAAGTGTGTATTGGGTCCTACTAAAAATATAGTAAAAATGCAAGCCTTATTTAAGATCTTTGGACTAAGAGGGAAGAAGAGTCATGTAATCAAATATTAAGAAGCTTATAGACAAAAAGTAATTAGCCTCCAATTTTAACCAAATAAAGGAGAAAGAAAAGAATAGGCCATCACAGATAATGACAGTTGAGGGAAACAATTAGGATTCTAGCACAGACATTCTCCCTACCTCAAAACCCAGGAAGCAGGCTGTCCAGGCATTTGGGTGCTCTGCCACTAGTTTCCTGAAATGAAACATAAACCTACATTTATGCTAACAACAGGATATTAGACTGCTATTTGATCAGACAGCAAACAATGGGGGAAAATTGGTAGAACCACACTGCCTTTAAGTCATCTCAAAATTCCTGAAAATAAGGGTTAGAATGAGTCAGTCAGAAACAGTATTCAAAAAGTACTGCATTTTCAAATGTGATTTATAAAACAAGCAAAATTCAATAATCTTCAAGGGAAAAGGCCATATAATTTGAAAATTAGGACTGTTTTGATGTGGAGACAAACAATGAAAACAGCATTATATAGCATAGCTGCTTTGTTTGGATCCCTCTCGATGAAATCTTCAGTTTTCATCACAGTTTTACCAAGAAATCCAATGGTGGAATTAAATTGTAGAATGGCAGAATTCACCAGGAAGCAGGTGCCTTCAATGGGGCGAAGCCACGTTCCTTTGTGTGTCCTGGCCTGGGCAGCACATTAATGGATGTTTAGATGTGAAACCGATCTTTGACTCCTGGATAAATTTTGGCCGGTCATTCTCTTGGTCAGCTCAGGCTCCTACACAATAAGATACCATGGACTGAGGGATTTAAATACATTTTTTTCTCATAGTTCTGGAGGGTAGAAGTGTGACATAAGTAGTTTTAGGAGGTATGCCCAGGAAGAGAAGGCTGTAGACATATCCAGCCCTCGTATGTTGGATGATCCAACAGTTGCAATGGCAGTTGAAGCATCAGGGACCTACAGGAATGCTTTTTAGAGCCTTTTGGAAGTCCCTAAATGAGAACATCAGTAAAGGCTCCAGGATTTTAAGCAAGGCAGTGCTATCTTCTTCAGATAAACTACCCTTGAGAAGTAGCTCTTAGCCCATTGCTGGGCTTTTCTAGAGAATAAACACTCAACCATGGATCACAGAATTACTATGAGACCTGAACTGGGTACATAAACTAAGTGTCATTTGAGCAACTGATACATAAAGTTGAACGTGCTCATCAGCATGCCAAATGGGTGTAGTGCATATGAGATCATGTCCAAGAAAGTTCTAAAGGCACAATAAGATACATGACGAAGTAGCCCCAAGGCCTATGGTTACTATATTTATGAGAGGTTTGTAGATGGTTTTGTATAAGGCTCTACCTGAAAATAGAAAGTTGTACATGATAAACCCTTTATACAGCATCCCTAAGGGTAAGGTTTGAAAGAAATTCTCACATATGTGCATCTGATAGTTCACTTCATTCAGAAGGAAAAAATGGTCAGACATGAAATTATCTATCAATGGCTATGGCAAATGATTTGTCTAAATGGCCAGGGATTTAGGAGGAACATGACTGGAAAATTTGTGATGGAAATACATATGGGTAAAAAGGATATACTAAGGCCAAATAGCTCAGTAGATTAAAGCACCTGCAAGCAGGCACAGGGGTCACAGGTTCGATCCCCAGGCATGCTGTGCTGGGCCTGCCCTGAGGGTACTCTGAGATGGCGATTGAGACTGGGCATGGTGGTGTGCCTGTAATCCTAGGCCTTAGGAGGCTGTAAACAGGAGACCCACTATGCGTCCGATCTAGTGGTGAGGCCCTGAGCATGCTGTAGACCCTTCCCTAAAATATAAAATAAACAAATAAATAAAAAAGGATATACCTCTCTGAATGAGCAAGACATGTGAACATATTTGCATCCCATATAAATATTCAACCAAGCATGGTGTGACTTCAGCAGAGGAGGATTTTAATAATCAAGTGGATGAGATGACCTATCCTATAGATTTTAGTTGGCTGCTTTCTCCATCCAGTCTATTAACAGCCAATGTGTTTACAAACAAAAAAAAACAATGGTGGCAGGGGTGGAGGTTGTGCTAGAGATTAGAAACATAAACTCCACTAAGCAATGCTGACCTGGGTAGGGTTACTGCTCAGTGCCAATCTGCCAGTAACAAAGCCCAACACTAAGACTCTAATATTATAGTGTTCCTTGGGATGATCAACCAGATACCTGGTAAAAGGTTGATTATGTTGGAATACATCCACCATTTAAAGACCCCACTGGAATAGACAGCTTCTCTGGATATGGATTTCCTGTCATGTGAAAAACGTTCCTCAAGCTATACTTTTTGGCTTATAGAATGACCTATCAATCAGTATAGTATCCCATCAACACTGCTTTTGGACAAGAAATTCACTTCACGCAAAAGAAATGCATTAAAGGACCCGGGTTTGTGGAATTCACTGTTCTTGCCATGTTCCTTACTGTCCTAAAGCAGCTGGCTTAGTAGAACAATGAAATAATCCTTTAAAGAGCCAGTTACAGCACCAGCAAGGTGAGTGGCAATACCTTACAGACTCAGGGTAATAGTCTACAAAAGGCTCTTATTTGTCTCTCAGTCAGTGTCCAATATATGGTACACTTTGTCCCATAGGAAGGACTTATGGGTTCAGGAATGGAGCGATGGGAATGACAGTGACATCATTCACTGCTGTCCCTAGTGACCCACTAATAAAACTTCTGATCACGACCTTGTGTTCTGGCCTAAAGAGAAGAATTCCTTTATCAGGAGATTCCATTGAACTGGAAATCTGGCCATTTGGCTTCATTGCCTCTGAATCAACAAAGAAAGGAGTTACAGTGCCGACTGTAAAAGAAAAAAAAAATGACTACAAAAGAAAAAATAGGATTACTATTTCATTATGATGGTAAGAAAGAATGTTTAAAATATGGGTTGTCTCTTAGTATTATAATGGTTGATGATTAACATCAATTGAAAATTACAATGCCAACCACATAAAACTATTAGCTCAGTCTTTTAATTTATAAAGGTTTGGGCCACTCAGCAATGAAAGAACAGAACTGAATGAGGTGCCTTCTAAGGCAAAGAGAATACAGAATGGGCTGTAGAAAAGGGTGGCTATAAATGTCACTTATGAACATGGAGCCAGTTATAGAAATAAGGACTACAATTGTCTCAAATATGTATTCCTTATTTTCCTGTGCTTCATTTCTGTGTGTATCTGCATCTTTATGTGTATATCTATACCTACTATATTGTTTCCTTTCATCTCGTTCCTATATCATGCAACCAAAATGGAATGAGTTTATATGATAGCGTTTAGGTATTATTAATTTTATAAATAGTGTTTAAGTTTCAGAATGCCCATAAAAGGAAACATAGCTTAAGGATATTTGCCTCCTCTTCTGGAGAAGAAGTTAGCATGTTTAAGATAATTATGTCCTTTTAGTTGACATTATCTCAATTGCTGTCCCCCTCCTTTTTTAAGATTAAGTGTGGTTTAAGGCAATGTAAATGAGTATCAAGTTGACAAGAGGTAGTGCTCGTCAGTTTCATGTGAGAACCCACCTGGGGTATAGAGTACCCACATATTTGGTCAAACAGTATTTGTGTGGGTGTGTCTGTAAGGGTAAAGGTGGGTAAGATAAATGGTAAAATCGGTGGAAAGCTGACTGTGCCTCCTACTGTGGACAGGCCTTATCCAGCCCATTGGAAAATTGACAGAACAAAGAGATCGACCCTCCAGCTACAAGAGAACTCTTCCCCAGTGACTACGTGAGCTGAACCATCAGTATGTTCCTACATTTGCACTTGAACTGAAACATCAGATCTTGGGTTGCAGGTATCTGGTTCTTAGAATGGAACTAATATTATCAGATTTGCTGCTTCTGTGAAATTCAGACTCTGGAGCTACACCATTGGCCTTTCTGGATGTCTAGCTGCTGATTGCATATATTAGGATTTTTTTAGCCTTCATAATCGTGTAAGACAATTCCTTATAATAAATTTCAGGTTGACAAACAGACATTCTATTGGCTCAGTTTCTCCAGAGAACTCTGACCAACAGACTTATGGCAGAGAATATTTTTGTTTTGTTTTGTATTACTGGACTCAACTTGCCAATATTTTGCTGAGGATCTTTGTGTTTAACTTAATAGTTTGTAGTTTATCTGTTCTTGTACTATCTGTCTGATTATAGTATTAGCGTGGAAGTGGCCTCATGAAATTAGTATTTTGGGGAAGTATTCTACACTATGTTTGTGAAACATTTCTGAAGAATTGATGTTAATGTTTTATTAACAAATTTTATATTTTTGTTTGCTGTCTTCACTGGGAAAGTTCCTGAGCTTTCTGTGTAGGATATTTTTGACTTTCCCACTAAGTTAATCTTCTTGATATATGTCTACTAATGTTTTTTAGCTCTTCTTGAGTTAGTTTTGCTAGTTTGTGTCCTCTGGAGGAGTTTTTCTTATTTCATCTAAGTAACTTATTAGCATACAGTTGTCTATACTGTTCTTATAAATTATTTCTATAATTTTGCCAATAAAATGTCCTGTTTTCATTTTTGAGTAATTTGACTTCTCCTTTCTTCTTGTTTCATCTAACTAGAAGATTGTCCATTTTGTTGAACTTTTTTAAAAACCAACTTTTATTGATTTTTCTACTGTTTTTCTCCTAGGGTCATATATGAATTTATAAACTGGTATCTTCATAGAATTTAGAAGATTATTGATGTTCTTTTTTCTTCTCTCTTCCACCCTGCTCTGAGAGTGGTTGAGAGGCTCTGAACACTACCAATGGGCTGCATCATTCACATTTCTTGCATTTGCAGCCCCTGTTGGGCTTAAAATCCATTATGGATTGATTTTTGGTGTCTCTGACGAATTTTTCAGTGAAATAGTATTTTGGATAAATACAAAATACACCCATTAGATTTACAAATATCATGAATTCAAATAATACCCAGTTTTCATTAGACCAGAAGAAATTAGAACCCACAGGTAGGCAGAAAAACAGACTAGCTAACAGGTGGGGGTAGAGAGCATAGAAGAGTCCTTCAAATTTGGGCTCTTATAACATTGAGATGGTTTGAAAACTTAAGGACAAAACAAAACACTATTCTGTGATACCTGCGGTTTTGTATCAAGTGAGAAGTTCTGCAGGCTTGTGGGGTGTGCTTTCCTTTTTCTTGAGAAACACATGGAGCAGTTTGAAATGCTAAGCATGGTTTGCCACACTGCCCTAGGCTGTAATTAAGCCACTGGTTTAGAGACCTGTTTGGCCTATTTTATGTGCTTTGTGAAATAGTGTTTTCCTTTTGTTGTTGCTGGATCTTTTTGATAAGTAACTGAGACAGGGGAGGGCTCTATGTTTTGTTTTTTTTTTTTTTTTTTTTTGCTCTACACTTAGGCAATTGTTGTGCCTACTGTCAGTTAAAATGCATGACTCTGCCTGAGTCTTTGATTTTAGTTAAATGTAGACAGGCAATAGTCAAGGAGAATAATTTACAGTATGTGATCCTTTGAGATACAAAGTTAAAAAGCAGCCACAGAAATGAGTCAGCATGTGAAATTGGGCCATAACAACTGCAAGTCAGAACATTCTGGCTTCCTTAATCATGGGATGCACATGATGCTTAAATACTCCATTGTCTGTATTCCCTGTATTCGCACAGCACCCAAAGCAGCTATATTCTTTCCACAACAGCTCCTAAATTTATTTTGTTAATTAATGGCTACACACACACACACACACACACACACACACACACATACACACACACACACACACACACACACACCCCTAACATGCAATATACAAACCTAAATCTCAAGTCTGTGCACAGGATTGAATGTTCCTGTGGTTTTAAAAGTGTTAAGAGTTAGTTGTATATTTCCTTGGGTACAAAACAGCCTATGGTCATATTAGACAGACATATTGAACTACTCCAAAGTGATAGACAGCAGGATGAAACCTAAGTAGCTAATTTTAAGGATTTTGATTAAATTAGAGTTTTTGATGGTGAAAAACAAGCTCATGAATAGCAGGAGAAAATGCAGAACTATCAGCAAATACAGAATTGAATGATTTAAGAAATAACGGCAAATGAAGTGTACCAATTTCCACAATAGAAACCTCAACTCTACCTGTGTTTAAATATGCTCTGTGTCTACCTTCATCTACTGCATGATCCTTCCAAGATTTGTCTGTCGTTAATATCTTGACATCCTCATTTCCAATTCTTTCATAAAAACATTCCCATTGACCTTTTGTTACCCCCCACTTCAGATCATGTTGCCAATTCACATACCCAGCTTCAAGTCCTCTTCTGGGCAGACTTCTGAGGAGTGTGTTTGCTTCTCTTCTTAAATTGCTTTTGACGCTTTTTATAACGTCTTCTGTAAAATGCTTTTGGACTCACCTAGAGCTTCTAAAAATAGTGCAGAGCTTTCCTGTTTGCCTTTCCCATAGCTTCCGTTAATTTCATCTTTCATAAATGTGTGCACTTTTACACTTCTAAAAGCTATTTCCACCTTCTTTTTTTAGATCTTGGAAATTTATTTTCAATGGCTGTTTTATCCACTTTTATACACTGGCTCTTAGAATTGTAGGATTTAACTCTCTACTGTGTTTTAGTAAATAAAAGCTATTTTCATTTTTTAAAGTCTTATATTAGTGACATATATTCATTATAGAAAAATTACAAGAACACATAAGCAAAATGAAAAAAATAAATCAACCAATATATCCAGCATTTAGAAACAACTAATGCTAATATTTTATTGTGCCTTTTTCCAATAGTATATACCTGTGTATCATTTTAAATAAACTGGTCTTATTTAATTTATAAGTTCTATATTAACAATCACAAATGGCCTTCATATTATTAAATGTGCAGTTCCCTATTGTCTTTATTCTTTGTATAGTATTCTCCTATTATAAATCATTAGCCTATAATATAAAATGAAATGTAAATCATTTTTCCTGCTGTTGCACATTCAGGCTATCTTTCTTTTGCTATATTTTCCCTTTTTAAAAAAAGAAAATAAAAATGGTTTAAAAATCATTCAAACAACACAGAATCCCACTAAACAAAATAACAGGAACTCAACAACAGTTGTTATATTGCATAATGTCTTCAAATTAGTTCTTTAGATTACAAGATATAAGCATGCCAAATTGATCAAAAAAAGTTATAAGAAATTAGAAAGAATAAAAAAGTAAGCATTAACTGCTTCTTTCAATAGACCAGCAAAAATCAACAGTACAATTATTCAAGCTATCCTGTTTTTTTCCCTTTCTCAGTATCTATTCTGCCTTCCAATTTTATATACTCTTTCAGGTTCTTACATTTGTCAGACAATATGACATTTACATATGCAGGCATGATTTATTTCACTTAGGAGTATGGCCTCTAGTTGCATCTACTTACCTATAAAATCCTTGAGTTTTTTTATAGCTGTATAATAGTCCATTGTGTAAAAATAACCACATCTTTTTTAATCCATTCCTCAGTTGATGGCATTTGTATCCTTTCCAAGATTTAGCCAGTACAAACTATGCTGCTATAAATATGGGTGTATAAATAATATCACTGTAGTATGATGTTTTCAGTTCTTCTGAAAAAAAAAACCCAGAAAGGGGATAGCTGGGTTAAATGGGACTTCTAATCCTACTTTTTTGAGGAATCTCCATACTGATTTCCACAGTGGTGGTACTAGCCTACACTCCCATCAACAGTGGAGAAGGGTTCCTTCCCGCCGACCCCAGCCTCTCCAGAATTTGTTATTGGTTCACTTCTTGATATTGACCTTCTTTCTTAAAGCTCTTCCCTCCTTGATTTTTCTTGTACTACTCTCCTGGTTCTGCTTTTCTAGACCTTAAGTGGCCTTTCCCGCTCTTCCTTGTGTTTAAATATTAGCATGTCTCAGGGCTATAGTTTTGTATCTCTTCACTTTTTACCTAAATTTATATCTCACACTATCTCATTTAGTCCCACAACTTTAGATAGCATGCATGCAAAGAAATCCCCAAGAGTATTACCTCCAGCTTTGGACTCTGCATTGAATTCCTGCCCTGTACGTCAAACTGCCCGCTCAAGCCTCCATCTTGGTACCTACCTCATCTGCATCTCACTTATACATGTCATAGTTGGGCTGATCTGAGTCCGGTCATCCAACCCCTCTTACTATCTTCTATACCTCAGTAAACAGTTCTGTCATTAAATCATTTTCTTAGGCTGAACATTGGAATTATCCTAAACTATTCCTCACAGACAGCTACATTCAATTAAATAGCACAACCTACTGCTTTTAACCTTTGGAAAATGATCTATGTCTAGGCTAAGCCACTTTTCTCTCTTTCCCTAATTATTATTATTATTATTATTATTATTATTATTATTATTATTATTATTATTTTGGTAGAGCTGGGGAATTGAACTCAGGCCCTTGAGCTTGCCAGGGAAACTTATTCTACTGAGCCATTTTCCTGGCCCCTCTTTCCCTAATTATTACAATATCTTCATGGTATCCAGCCTCTTCTTAGGCCCTCTAAAACTTATTTTCTACATAGCATTGACAAATACTTCAAAAATGCAAATTATGTCATATCATTCCTCAACTTACCTCTTTTAATGTCTTTTCACAGATATAAGTTCATTTTCTCCATAGAATAACATTTGAGACATTTATTATGTCCTACAAGGTCCAATATATCCACACTATCCTCTCCCTTTTATATTCAAAAATGCATTTACTTGGTATATATCAGCTTTCCCATCCTGGGACAGAATGTCTGACTTACAAAATTGAAAGGAAATAGTCTATTTGGCTCCGTTTCAGAAGTTTCAGTCCATGGTCAGATGATTCCACTGTTATGGTTATAACATGAGGCAACACACTGAGGTAGAAAAGCGTAGTGGAGAAAAACCTTTCACTCCATGGGATGGCAGTTGGGAAACAGAACACAGGAAAGAACAGCAGCAAGAAGTGCATACTCCAAAGTTACTCCCTGCCTGCAGCTGGGCCCTGCCTCCTAACAGCACCTTCAGCTGGTGAGGATGGCACTCTATGGATCAGATGACCTTTCTGGCACTCTCTGAATCCAGTCAATCTCACAATGAAGGTCATCTGGTGCACTTCCTTGTCTACCTCCTGGCTTCACCCAGGAAACCCAGCTGTTCCCACACGTGGGTTTTGCACCTTGGGTTCTCTCTGCCAGTCACACATTTCTCCGGCTATTTCAACTTACAATTCTGTTCATTTACTTAGAGAACTCCTCTTTGACCTCTGTTGTCTGAGGCAACACCCCTCTTGCATAGTTCTATCTCCCCTCTAGCTGCCAGCTGGCTAGCTAGCTGGTAGACTGGTTGGTTTGTCCGTTGCTAGTTTTTCTACATGTATGCCTCTCATACTAAACTAGAAACTCCATGAGAGCAGAACTCTGATTGTGGTCCGCTGATAATCCTGCTGACATAAAGTACATACTCAAACATTCTTGAACAAATAAGTAAGTAGAGGAATAGTGAACATACAGAAATGTTCTAAGAGAACATAAAATACCTGTTTTAGTAAAGATGATATTTAAAATCCAAGTTAAACATAAGACTTGTGCAAAGAATAGCTGAAATTTCTGTCATGATGAAATATCATTGGCACCTGGCTTCATCTATTGTGTTTTGGATCTAAAATGTCCCCTGAAAGTCTCATGCTCAGGGCTATGGCTTTTGGAAAATTACTGGATCACAGACTCACTGTACTAACTGGTGGATTTGTCCATCGATGGGCTTGTAGGTGAGTTCCTTTAGGAGGCAGATCCTGATTGGAGGGGGCAGGGTATGGGGATGTGACTGGAAGGGTATGCACTTGTCCCTGGTTCTTTCCTTCCTTTTCTGCTTCCTGGAATGGCCCTTCCAGTAGGTCATTACTGTGTTGGAGCCAGCCACTGGTGGACTGAACCCACTCACCTTATAGGCCAAAATAAACCTGTGATCTCTTAAATTATGGCTGTTGGGTATTTTGTCTCAGTCACAGAATACATCTCAGTCTTACTGTATTGCAAGAGTCATTGGCTATGAACATCCTGAAACATCTATAGCCCATTACAAATGTGCTGACATTGAGTATTTCAAATATAAAACTTTTTCCTTAATTTACTTCAAATTATTTGCAGGTAAATGAAGTGAAATAGGAGCCCACTAATTTTTTTAACTACATGATCTAAGGAATGTGTCACACAGTTTAACCTTTGTCTACAAAGTCTCCCTCCTGGTCACCACTCCAACCATAAATAGACTCCCTTGAGCAATAAAGGTATGAAGTCTTTAAATTATATCCTTGGTTAGTTTAATGAGGCTATGCATTTTTCCTTCTTTTATCTATAAAGAAGATATGTGTTTGTGAATTACACGTATGACTACGTGCTTATTATTTGTATTTCTCACTCTCCTGGAGGCAGTATTATCTTTAAATGATAAAGATAAAAATCAGTTACAGCCATTGCAGTACATGAACTCCATAGAGACAGCGCTGGGGCAACTGAACGGGCACTGCGTGACTTTGTACCTTGATGAGGAAAACAAGTAAACACGGGCAAAGGAGATCCTAAGAAGCCGAGAGGCAAGATGCCATCACATGCATTCTTTGTGCAAACTTGCCGAGAGGGACACAAGAAGAAGCACCAGATGCTTCCGTTAACTTCTCAGAGTTTTCTAAGAGGTGCTCAGAGAGGTGGAAGACCATGTCTGCTAGAGAAAAAAAGTAAATTTGAAGACAGGACAAGGCTCATTATGGAAGAGAAATTAAAACTTGTATTTCTCCTAAAAGAGAAAAAAAAAAAGAAGTTCAAGGATCCCAGTGCACCTGAGGCCTCCTTTGGCCTTTTTATTCTGTTCTGAGTATTGCCCAAACATCAAAGGAGAACATCCTGGCCTCTCGTTGGTGATGTCACAGAGAAACTTGGAGAAATGTGGAATTTCTGCAGCAGTTAACAAGCAGCCATATGAGAAGAAGGCTACTAAGCTGAAGGAGAAGTGTGAAAAGGACATCGCTGCCTACCGGGCTTAACAAAAACCTGATGCAGCAAAAAAAAAAAAAAAAAAAAAAAAAAAAAAAAAAAAAAAAAAAAAAAAAAAAAAAAAAAAAAAAAAAAAAAAGGAAAGAAAAGGAGTCATTGGGGCTGAAAAAAGCAAGAAAAAGAAGGAAGAGGAGGAGGAGGAGGAAAATTAGGAGGAAGAAGATGAAGAGGATGAGGAAGATGAAGAAGAGGATGATGATGAATAAGTCAGTTCTAGCACAATTTTTTTTTCTTATCTATAAAGTCTTTAACCCTGTACAAACTCACTCCTTTTCAAGAAAAAAAAATTAAAATGTAAGCCTGTGTAAGATTTGCTCAGCCTCGTGAGTGCTGGAATTACAGGGGTGTACCACCTCGCTTGGCTCCATTTTCGTTTTGTACTTGTGCCTACTACCACCTCTGAGAAAGTGACTATATTATAATGGCATTGTGAGGTTAATAAAATTACTCCTGGTATTATCAGGAACAGGAAGAGATCAGAGTTAGGGATTTTTTATTCCTACACGATTCCCACTATCCATCATCCCCAGCTAATTCCTTGGGTCTGAGCTACCTCTATTGTTCTTTTACTATACCTAATTTCTAGTAATGCACATATCTTTTTATTGCAATCAAGGTATATGAGGACCCCTTTCCTTCTTAGGTTAGTACAACAAGGTCCACAGCTTACAAAAGCAACACGCACCAATAGACAAAAACAACATAAAACGCAACAACCAATTCAGAGAACATATGTGATTATGTAATGGTTACTCTCTCAGAGGTTTCTAGAAACAGCATTGGCTAGCCTAACAACAAATCACAGAGGATTTTTCTGAGAGCCACAGCATTAGCCTGATTCTTTCTCCTACCCCCACTGAGGACTGTTTCCTGGAATCTCTCATTGCCAGAAAGCCCTTCTAGGGGAATCTTTAGTTTCTTAGTTCAAGATCCTGAAGGGGATGAAGTAAAAAGTCTCAAGGTGAAAGGCACTGAGTGATTTTCATCGAGTGGTTTGCAGCTCCACAGAACATGCAAGTAACTGAGATGGGCTTCTTAGTTACTTTTTTCACTGCTGGACAGAACACCTGACAACTGTGCCTTGAGGTGGAGAGGCTTCTTTTGGTTTGTGCTTCAGGATTTCCAGCCCGTGTTTGGCAGGCTTAAACACAGGGGCACCATGGTGGAAGGGTGTGAGTGGAGGAAAACTGCTCACATTGTGTCAGCAAGAAAGCAGAGAGAGAAGGGAGAAGCCCAGCGGGAGACATGCACCTTGGCAGGTCCTGTCCGAAGTGATCTGCCTCCCCTCCAGGGCCACCTCCTAACAGCAAGTCAGCTCTAGTGTTCTCATATCCAGCCCTCCTCCAAAATCCCTGCCTGTGAGCACGTGACACTCTTGGAGGATACCTAGATATAAACCACCACAGTGGGCTAGGTAACAGTGGCAGAGAATTAGCCTTCAGTGGCAGCATCAGATGAGAAATAAAATGGTACAAGTAACCTGGGTCATTAGTTTGCCTCTTCTAACTTTACAGCTTTGTGAATGGAAAGATGTGCTGTACAAATAACCTTATATCCAAAAATTCTTCTGTAATTTTGAGGTTCTTTGGGGCTGGGGAGAGATAGTTCAGAGGCTTAAGCACCTGCCTGGTAAGCACAAGGTCCTGAGTTTGATCTCTTGCACTAAAAATAAATAAGTAAATTTTGAGGTACTCAAAGCTCATCATAAATTAACAATATCATTATAAATACCTTTCTTGGTAATGAACTTGTTTCTATTATGGTAGAAACCTAGGACCAATTATATCATGCAGTAAAATGCAATATTCAAAATGATGAGAATCATTGGTCTAGGCCATGTAATCCTCCAAATGGTTAAAAAAATTCTTTTTAGCTAATTAAAGACACACATTGAGCTGAGCATGGTGACACACACCTGCAGTCCCAGCACTCTGGTAGCTAAGGCAGCAAGGTCTTACATTGCAGGCCACCCTGTGCAATTTAGAAAGACCATGTCTCATTTTGGAAAAGTTACATTGTTTTTTCCCACCACAAAAACAATAGTAAAACTCTTTTCAGGACATCTTTACATTCTTCTCTGGAGCATTGGAGGTAGTGTTGTTTGTATACCAAACAGCAATAGAGATAAATAGGAAGTAGGGAGATGTTCTAATACTTTGCCCCAATTACTTCTTTGTTTCAAAAATATTTTATCATGTATCCTAGTTTGCTTCATTGTACTACTAGTTTATCTTCCATCATTGAAAAGACTTTTGTCATATTATGTTTCTTTTTTAGTAAGAATCTCTTTGGTTTATATCTGGTACTCTGAGTGTACTTTTAAAATAATGATGCACAGTGTATTAGCTATGGTTGGTTTCTTATTTTGTTATGAAATTTGTTTTATTTTTCATAAAATAAATTAGAAGCTACCCCTGCCAGTGGTGCTTCTGGTTCCTCTCTCTAGTGTCAGCATTGTTCTGCACCAGGCTTTGCTTTATTTTAACTCTAGCTAGAACAGCATATTTCACAGAGGACATAAAATTGCAAGGAAGAGCCAGCCTGGAATCTAGGGAGTTTCCTGTACCATGAGGAAACATGCTGCTAACATGCCATGGATGTATGTCACAGCCAGAGAGAGAAAAACTGCAAAGGGTGTGGGAAGAAAAAAAAAGACAGGAGAAACACAGTGGTTACGTATAAGGATTAAAATCTGGTTTTTACCCTGAAAAGATAACTGTGACTTATCTCAAACCTGGATAGTAGTTCTGAAAAACTTGTATGCATAGTATCTTTTTTTGATGATAGAATTTCATTTTTATTTTTTTATTGAAGAACAAATAGCAATGAGACAGTTTCAAATCAAACTAGTAGGACAGATTCAATAATTAATACATTGCATTTTGTTTTCGTAGTGGTTTTTTGTTGTGCAAGGTGCATACATGATGTTTATTTACAAACTTATTAGAGCAGATGCCTCTAATCAATGAATTAAGGAAATGTATACCTATCTTTTCTTTAAAGCTGAATTATAGTACAGTTTCAATAATTAATACTTTTCTATGCATAGTATCTTGATGAAAGCTATTGGTGTACAGCAGTGACAAACAGAAGCACCTCACTAGTCCTCCAATATTCTTTAAACTTCTTCAAAGTTCTGGGTACCTTATCCTGAATGAATGAGTGGCAGATACACTATGTGATTTTTTTTAACCACAGAAACCTCTGTCACAGTAACATAAAAGAACAATGAAAAATGGCTACGAAACCAACTTGCTTTAGTGACTTTGATGTGGCCTGGGTTGCCTGGTGTTTGTGAGCACCTGCTTCGTGGTACTTTTCAGCACCAGGGTGGCTCTGTCAGTGGCCACTGATTCTTATGTGTCCAGGTATATCGACTTGTAAGTGCTAAGTGTGCAGGTCCTGCTGGAAGGGGGTTGATCTACAATCATAGGTTGCACTGAACCTGGATCCCAGGCCATCACAAAATAAATAATTCAGAGAGAAATTTGAATGTATGTACTTTAGCAAGCCTAACAAATTTAACTCAAATTATACACTTTCCTTCAACTGCTCTCAGCTTCAAATGCCAGCCCCATAGGACCTTTGCCTGGCCAGCTTCCAGACTTCTATGGCATCGCTATAACGCTCCCATCAACATCAGTTGAAACTATGATACCACTTGTAGGGTTTTCTCTCTTCCCCACATCAAAAGAAAGCTCACAGAATATTTAGAATAGTCACATAAACTAGAAGGCAGAAAAACAATCAATGAGTTGACATCACAATTTCACTGAAAATTTGTCATTGAAATGATGCTAAGTAGAAAAATGGATGTATTTTGAAACCATAGTGCTAAAAGAGACAAAGCAGACACAGAGCTTAACTATCACAAGGCTCTGTTATATGAAAATTCCAAAGTACAAGCCAGTTGGAAACAAAATAAAAGAAAAAAAGAGAGGAAACAGAGCAATACATGTAGAGATAGAAAGACGTTCTGAGGATGGGGGTTAGAGAGGGAAGGGAGGAGTTCCAAGGAAAGGAGAAAAGGATCAAGATGTGGCAGGTGTGGGTACCAGTTCCCCACGGTGAATGCATGGACTATGTGTTGGGGGAAAGTCGCAGTTTTGGTCATCTGTTATGGCAACACTTTTCTAAGATTGTAAACTGAACTAGTTTACTCCTATTACATAACTCTTAGTCAGACTGAGCCTGTCTGGAGACTGAACTATATGCAGCGTGAATAGAGAGGAGGAGCAAGGAGAGATGACCAGAATGAAAGAACCAGGCATCCCATGCCCTAGTAGGATGTGGGTCCCTTCAATGCAGTGGCTAGGCTGAGCCCGGACTGTCACCTGTCCCTATGCAGTGCTGTCCCTCAGCCTTCTTTTCTTGTGCACTCCCAGGATCTCCTACATACTACAAATTGAAAATGTTTTGCTAACAGGAAAGTTATCATAGTGTCAGACTTCCAAATTGCAACAAAGTCTAAAGAAGGATATTGGTCTGATTTTATAAAGTTGAATGAAACAACAGAAATTTCACAATTCTTCTGTACTGCAAAGAATAATTTTTCCCCCAAAGGCCTTGCTAAAAGCAGTGTGGGTTTTGGCATGAAATCTATTTAGGTTCAAATCTTGGCTCCCACAGTCATTATCTGTATGACCACAAGCAAGATAATTAATCCTCAAGCCCAAGTATCTTCATCTGTAGCATAATAAACAGGATAATAAACAGCCTTACAGGGTCATTGTGAACATTAAGGGTGCTGTTCGTACAAGGCAAGCTTCCAGCCCATTGTCTGGCATCTAAGACTCAACAAATGTCTCCTTCATTCTCTTGCTTCTCTCTACTTTTTCCCTCTGCCAGCTATATAAAGCCATTAGTTGACTCACAAGTTTTTACAAATCTGCATTTGTTGGGCTGCATATAAATTATTGCCTCAGGAGTATCAATAGGACTCAAAGGTTTCCGGACCTCCAGGTACTCAAGGGACTCTACCACTCAAGCTGATCCTGAAGAATCACAGTCATTTCTGCCATGCATCTTTTCTAGATTGCAGAAGCCCTTGTTAACCCCCTACTCTACTGACAGCTAAATCTTGTTCCTTAAAGCATAGTGCTCCATCTTATACACTGATATTTTGAGTGATTTGTCTTGGCTTCCGAATAAAGCTGAAACTTCTTAGTGTCAATCAACACTAAGAATTACCTCTCGTTCAGCCCTGAGAATAAATAGCTATTGATAGGTTACTCTTCCTGAGACAATTAGTGACAGAATAAATGATTTCAAGAACCCCAATACTAATATAACAACGTGGAGTGTTCCCACAAGTCTTGAGATCTAAATTTTATGTGTAACCTCAAATACTTTAGTACCTTCTTACATTAAATACAATGTCATTAAATATAATTAAAATTCTTGAAGTGTTACATTATGTGTAACTCTTCAAAAGCTTTTCTAAGAAAATATTTGAAAGTAAAAGGTGCAATGTTAAATTTTCACAGGATTGATAAAAAATTAAATCAACATTTTATATTTTTATATGAAGAAGCAACAAAAACAGTTTTTCTACAGATTAAAGTCTTAGGAGGGGCCAACTAACTAGCTCAGGGATTAAAGTACCTGCAAGCAAGCACAGGGTTTGGAGGGTGATCACCACCCCCACGCCCCCCACTCCCACCCCACCCTGCCAATCCAGCCCCACCCCCGGGCATGCTGAGACAGCGACTGGGTATGGTGGCACGTGCCTGTAATCCCAGATCTTGGGAGGCTGTAAACAGGATAATCACTAGGAGTCTGATCTAGTAGTGAGACCCTGAACACCCTGTAGACCTTTCCCTAAACATACAATAAATAAATAATTAAATAAAGTCTTAGGAGACTAATTTATATCTGATTTACTCCAAAACCATTCATAAGATAAATTTTAGCAGCCAAGTGGAACTGTTCATTCTCTGTTTAAACTTTTCTAATGCAAAAACATTTTCATGCTTAAATAGCTTGAAAACAAAGAGAAGTCAGTATAATTATGATAATTCTGGGTTTTTCTATAACCCAATGCACATACTGCAGTAGGCAAAGATTTGTTTTGTGACTTTGTCTTGTGTATCCCTTTATTCTGGCTTTAAAAAAAAAAACTGTCATATGTATGCAAGGGCAGAAAGTACACCCCTGTGGAAAAGTAACACATGTGATCCAAAACAAAAGTGTGAGGATTATAGTTAGAACTGGTCACTATTCACTTTTCAAGATTTTTCAAAAGCCCCTTCTCTGTCCCTAGTTTCTACAAAGGATATAAAGTAGACATCATGTGAAATGGTATCTGCACAATCAGACCATAGTTTTCTAGTTAGTAACTCTTAGCTAATTATTCATCACTGACCCCTGAAATATACTGTGCCTATCCAGACACACACTCACATGTTTGTGTGTATACACACATGGCTCAATTGGATTTGTTTTTTACTTTAAAATATCGTACTTTAATATCATCCAGTGATTGGACATCATTTACCAGTTTTCTTAATGACATTGTCTAATAATACACAAAAACAAAATGGTACCAAGATTTGCTTCTTGACTCATACAGGGACATTTGTAGCTGATTCAAACTGGGCAGGAGAGGTGACCAGATTTGAAACAATCTCAACGGAGAAGCCCAGGAGCCAGACTGAATACTCACAGGACCTACCTGAAGAACCATGTATGCAACTGGGGGCTCAGTATCAGGGAATATTTGCAGGATAAAATCTACCCCGTTTGTGCAGTTTCTGGTAATGCCTTTACCCAGCACAACTAGAACAGCCCAGTTTGGCGACCCTGTGGAGGTCCCACTGCCCTGTTTGGGAATTGGTGTCCTTAGGCTCCCTCCTTCAAGCTTGTCAGAGCTTCCAGGGAAAAGTTACCACCCTCACACAAAAGGACTATTGAGGGGACCATGAGTCAACTGGAAAACATACATGGCATTTTCTCAACTTGTTTCTTTCCATTGCTGCAAAATAGAATGTCTTTTAATTTGGATTTCCACTCAACAAAAGAAGGGCATCTCATTGACAAGCATTTACAAGTGGGCCTCGGGGCAGGGAGAAGTCCAGTTCGTTAGAAACTAAATTTCTAGTAAACATCTCATCAGGCATGCCCAGGTCATAAAAATCAGGCTGAGTGATTTTTATGCCTTCTTTATACCTACATGAACTCTTGAGAATCTCAAAGCCTTAAAGGCCCAGGGAAAGAATGGTAGTCAGGCAGACATGTGTGTACTGCATTTTCAGTGAGAGATTTCCTTTGAACATGTGAAGATGATTTCTCAATAGAAATGAATCCTGTATTGAATGTCACATATAACATATGCTTGTATCTTAGTAAGTCAGAGTGTAGTCGATTCAAAGAACTATGTATAAACAATAGGAAAAAAAAATTGCCCCTGGCCAATTGCAAAGGGAAATTCTGTTTCCAGTTTACTCTTTAATTGAGCTCTGTGTAAAGTCTATGAAGGGATTCTGAAACGGTCCTCTCTCCCTCCCTCACCCTGCCACCCTTAATGCTGCTTTCCACTCTCTGAGTTGCCAATGCACCATGAGAAATGTACTCATTGACATGACAGAAAAAGCAGTTGCACAGCAGAAATGGTATGGTCTGTTGCAATAAATTACAGGTTTCCTTTTCATGTTCAGCACAAGAGGCGGTCCACATGCAATTAGCTACAGCTGGTTAAAGAAAGAAAACATGCATCTGTGGAGAATTCTGACTAGGAACCCACTCTTATTTTTTTGGCATGTATCACTAGGAGAACAAAAAAAAAAAGAGACTTGGTTTTTGTTCCTGAGCATAAGCCATCTTAAAAATTTGTACTTCCCCCTTATGAATCACCGAGATAGTGTACCATTAGAGGAAGTAAATCTACAGTCACGTTTTTTCCCTTAACGTCATTCGGTATGATTAAAAACAAAACACAAGTGCCTTCCACTTGTTTCTTGTCTTAGGCTTAGCAAATTTTTCTTCAGAGCACCTCAGCTTGATGGCAGCCTTTAATTCTATAATTGCTATTCTTTGACTGGCAGTTTATATCAGCATCCTAGAGCTCTTCTAGAAAGATAATTGGAGATGTTTTATATCTGTCTGCCATTGTTTAATGATTTTCACAATTGAATTTCTGCTCTGTTTGCAAAATATGAAGCATGTAAGAACTCTCAAACTCTTCTAACTGCCCACCTATGGAGCCCAGGGTTTTAAGTAGATTAATAATATATTCATGTCTCTTGCCTTTTATAAAACATACAAATATACATATATCAGAAATGAATAGTTTGTCCTTTGAAAGATGACTGACAAAAACACTGGCTATTACCAGATCAAGGAGAAAGAACTAAGTGAGACTCTATAATGCACACACATGCTAATGTCCATGGACTACTGTAGCTATATTTATTCTGTGAAGCTTCCTTGTCAGTCCTAGGATGTCAGGGATTTCTTTCCCAGACATATTTTTTTTAAGACAATATAATTTTTAAAAAACCACTTCTAGCTTGGAAAGCACCTGTGTTCTTACCAAACCAAGAAAACAATTTTATGATCAAACAAAGATAAAAGTTAAGGAATAAAAGCAAAATCATAAATGTGAAAATATCCACATTCATTTTTTTAAAATTTCTCAGGATCTCTATAAAGTCAACAATTTACTTAGACATATTAAAACTTTACAAAGACAAGGAAATATTTTATTTTAAAATTTTTGTTTGATATAAATTTAAAAATCATAATAGAAGTCATCTGTAATTACTGATTCTGAAAAAAATTGGCTACTGTTTTTATTTTACAGAGAACCAATAAAGCTACTGATGTTTAAAAGGGTGAAAGAAGGGAAAAAATAACTTGACTGTTCAGCTAAAGATCACAGGGCATTTGTTGAGATGTCTCCAGAGTATTTGTCTGAAGATTTATTTTTAAAATTATACTTAAAAGTAAAAAGCCGCTTTCCAGTTTCGCTCCTTTGTGTCGCAACCAAACTTACTGTGCACCAAAATAAAGAGAACAACGATTTCCATATTTTTGTTTCATTAGGGCTGAAGAGAGACACGGGTGGAGAGAATGCCCCTCAGTGACTACACAGCAAGTCAGTGTTACATGTTTGGAAGAAAGGCAAGGATCCAGAGCGAGCGCCCAGACAACACATGTCTATCATCTCAAAACCTGTCATTTACTTGAGAACGCATGGCTCCCTTGAGCAGGGTTTCCAGACTGCCTGTGTAATGAGCAAGTAAAGTGTGAGTGGAAAAGGTTGGGGGAAGGGGAGTAATGGGATCGAAAGCACACAACTTGCAAAATCAGAAGAATGAGTGATATCTTTTGAACTTTTCCACACGACTTCTTTCTATCCCCATTAGAGAGGCAGATTTCACTCTTAAA
Organism: Ctenomys sociabilis; assembly: GCA_004027165.1. Lineage (NCBI taxonomy): Eukaryota > Metazoa > Chordata > Mammalia > Rodentia > Ctenomyidae > Ctenomys > Ctenomys sociabilis. Next base: position 20,085 of record PVKA01016150.1, on the reverse strand, counting down.
GAAGGAGCAGAATCAAAAGCCACCCAAACTTTCCACTCAATTGGTATCTATTTGAGAAAAATTATCTTGGAATAAAAAAGAAAAATTTGCTGTGGAATGAATATAAGGAAAATTAAAATGTAAACAAGTACAAAGTTCTATTGATCTTCAACTTTCAGAGGAAATACTATATTAGCCCAGAAAACTGTTCAAACTGAGAATAAAAAATGAAATACATATATACATTTAGTATATAAAAATATATATACTAAAAATAGAATCAATAAGATAAGGGATCTATTATTTCTTTGATTTCGGAGTTTAAAATTAGTAAATCCCCTATACTGATCATTATTTTAATATAATGTAATCTAAGTATGGTGGCATATTATAAATTTGTCAAATAAGTATTAGTCACATAAGACATGGGAAAGAAAATTGCCCAAATGCTCAATATCTTTAACTCATTCCTGGAGAAAAAAAGAAGAGATTCTTAATGATAACTGTTTTACTTATTTCAAAAGTATTCTGATAGTGCTTGAGGATGAGGTCATAAAATTCAGAAGAACCCCTCCTAGCCCAGAATCTCAAAGTACCCCTGAATATAATACAAACTAATGGGCTTGCTAAGATGATACATGCTTTTAAGGAAACCCTAAAGAGGCTATTGAGAAGCAAGTGAGGATTAAAGTTTTCACAGTTCACAAAAGCTCTTTTACAAATCTTTTACTGTAGAGTATTAAATTTGTTCATGTGACAAAATGTGTAGCGAGCCTACTATTGACAGACACTCTCCTCCTACAGTGGTAACCCAAGCCATTAATCACAACTGTTCTTGTGAGGCTTACAACCTCAGGGGCAGACAGAAAACAAACAATAAATGCAGCAAGTAAGAGATTCATGTACCTTATGAGAGGGTAATAAGAACTGTGCAAAAGGAAAAACCAGAGTTGAGATTCTGCTTAAACAGTGATCAGGGCAAGTCTCACTGGAGAAAAACATGACAGCTGAGCACAGATCAGAAGGAGATGACAGAGTTAGCATACAGATAATCCAGATTTTCACAACCTGCAGTCATATTTACAATACATATCAGAAAATTATTTGCAGTGGGGACAGTCCAGTGTGCCATAAGATGTTTAGCAACATCCTCAGCCTCTACCCACTTGTCCCAGTTGTGACAACCAAAAATTTCTCCACACTATAAAAAATCCCTTGGGAAGATCAAGAGTCACAGTTGAGAAGTACTGGTCTGGCGGGAGGTGTGAGTATGTCTAACAGGGCAAGAAAAAAAAATCAACATGCAGTTAGAGTAGAATGAAGGAGTAGGGCTTAGGCTGAGATGACAGAGGTGAAGGAACTAATCTTGCAGGATTTCCAAGGCCATTGCAGATCCTTTGTCTTTTACTCTGCATGGAATGAGAAGCCATTGGAAGACTTAAAGGCAAATATGAGTAAGCAAGAGCAAAAGCTGGGAGACTTACTGGAGGGCCAGTGCTGACCTCCAAAGCACGATGGTAGCACCTGTCAAGGTACAGAGGAGTAATCAGATGTGGGATTTATTTTAAAGATAACAAACAGGATTTCCTTTTGTGGGAAAAAGAGGCTTGAAACAGAGCAGTTAAATATCTCCAAGCAACTAGAAGCTGTGTCATTAATCCAGGCAAGAACTGTAATAGAGAGAAGAATTGGGAGGGAAGATTGGATAACTCATTTTAAATCATTCCTTGGCAAGTAAAAGACAATATTTTTGTGTATGTCATTATGTTTTAAAGCTGTGGCAAAATTTTCACATGTGGATGTAATATTGGGTAACAAGAGCAAAAGGCTTTATTTGAATGCAAAATCTACTTATGTGTTTCTCCTTGGACTGAGTTATTTTTCATAGTGATTTTTTTCTAATACAAGAATCTCAAAGTAGGCATGTGATAAATGTTACCCTATAAAGAAAAATGTCTTCATCTTGGTGTTTGTCAAGGGATATCTCAATAATGTTGTTTTTCCATGAAGGGAAATTCTAAATTCAAATATTATTACCCTAAAATAAATATTTTTATCAACAAAGACCTAAAGTAGTAGAACTGGGTTCTCTCAGCCTTTTGTTCTTAATTCTCTTACAGAGAGATCATTTTGTATCATTGCTTTTCTTGGGTCACCAGACTTGCAGGTACTCAAAAACATGGGCTAGAGTTTACTTACCCCTGTATTATTCCTTATGCTTTTCACATAATAGGCAATAAACTTCAAATGCTATGCATGAATGAGAGAATAACAAAATGATCACAAAGCAATTAAACACTATGATATACATTTAGGGTATAGCAATAGGTACACAAACCTATCTTAGGAAGGCAAAAACCACAGCTGAGGGCCGGCGGTATAGCTCAGCAGACTAAGCGCTTGCTTAGGTAAGCTCAGCGGCCAGGGTTCGATCCCTGCTTCCGCTTGCCGCGCCGGCCCCGCCTTCGGGTGCGCTGAGCCGGCGATGAAGTCCTGGCATGGTGGTGCGCGCCTGTAATCCCAGCACTAGGGAGGCAGAAAGCAGGAGGATCACTGTGGATGTGGGCTGCATAGTGAGACCCTGTGTACAAAAAAAAAAAAAAAAAAAAAAAAAAAAAAAAAAAAAAAAAAAAAAAAAAAAAAAAAAAAAAAAAAAAAAAAAAAAAAAAAAAAAAAAAAAAAAAAAA
>PVKA01016150.1:0-17319 GCA_004027165.1 Ctenomys sociabilis | reverse complement strand
AATCAGTCAGATCTCATCAAGAAATCAAACAATAACAAATTCTGATGAGATTGTGCTGTGCACGGGGTGGGGGATCTACATTGTTGGTGGGACTGCAAGCAGTACAGTAAAACCTTGGTCTGCAGCCATAACTCATTCCAGAAGCTTATAATTTGCAGCTTGCATATAAAAGCAACATTCCCCATAAGTAACAATGGAAACTCCAAAGATTCATTCTACAACCCCAAAACATTCAGATAAAATGACTGTAATAATGTAATGCAATATAATACAACATTAAGAAAATACAAAATAGAAATAAATTAAGCAACATGCATTTACCTTTGAAAACCTTCATGGCTGGTGTGAGGGAAATGAGATAGGGGGTTATTGAAAAATAAGACTTCCACCATCACCAACAGAATCACTGTTGTCTATTGGCTCAAGAGAATTTTTTTTTCACATAGATTTAACAAGGAACCTACTGACGACACCTGCTTTTGCCTTTGTTTGAAAATTTCAAAAAAGTTTAATATTGCACCATCATTAAACAGATTCACCATTTGCCCTGCAACTGCCTTATTTGGGTGTGCTTCCCATCAACTTGTGCACTGTTGTGCAACTTCCCCACATTTTATGCATCTCTCTAATCTCATTTGAAGGGAGTTATTGCTCTACCTTTCTCTCTCCTGCTCTCCTCAGATGAGATCTTCATAACCTCATGCTGTTGGGAAATGATTGCCCAGGATTCTGCAGTGAGAGAAAGAGAGAGAAGGAAGAACCCTGGGCTCAACTGTGGTCATGTGGTGTCCATCATCACTACCTATATTGTAAGACATTGCTCATTATCAAGTTAAAATTTGTTAGAAATGATTGCTCACCTTGCAGAACACTTGTACAAGTTACTTTCAACCCAGGGTTTCATTATATAATCATGGTCCCTTAAAATTATTATATTTGGAGCTCTATTTGCAATTTTCTGCCCTTAATTCTCTTATTCTTTCCTTTAAAGACTTATTTATTTGGTACAGGGCCTGATGACACAGCTTGGACTCATAGTGATCCTCCTATCTCAGCTTCCCCAGTGCTGGGATTATCAACATGTGCCACCATGCCTGGTTTCAGTGGCTGGCCGGGCATGGGGCCGGCACAGCATATGATATTGGGGATCAAACCTGGGTCCTTGCACTTGCCAGGTAGATGCTTAGACTGCTGGGCTATCTCCCTGGCTCCAATTGTCTTATTCTTTAGTTTATTCTCTTCCCAACTCCACATGCCACCCCTCAGTATGGAAATCAATTTGGCAACTTCTTTGAAATCTAAACTAGAAAATCTATTTGCCTCAGCTATTTCCCTCTTAGGTATCTTTCCAAAAGAATTAAGCATATCATATTACAGTGATAACACAGATATTACAGATCTATGCATATCTATATTTATAGCAATGTACTTTCTAATAGCTGAATCTTGGAAGCAGTCTATATGTCCCTCAAGAAATGAACGGATAAAAAATGTAATATTTACACACAGTGGAGTACTGCTCTATCATAGAAAATAAACTTGGGTCACTTGTAGGAAAATGGATGCACCTTGAGACCGTAATGATAAGTGAAATAAATCAGACTCATAAGCTTAAATGTCATGCAGTTTCTCATATATGAAAAACCCAAATTATAAATAACGAGTAAAATAAAAGGTAAGTAACAAGAAGTACAGGTAGAGATCATCATCACATGGAAAAAGAAACAAGAAATGGAGGGGATGGAGAGAGAAAAGGGAAAAGAGCTGAAACAAGGAATTAAGACATTTGTGTATGTGTACCAACCCCACACAAACAAGGTAAATGTAATGTGCTGTGAATGTGCATATATAAATAAGTAAATAAACAAACAAACCAGACTTGAGATGGAATCCCATCTCATGAATTTGAATAAATTACATGAATTTGAGTAAATTACTGTGTGACAGGTCACTGCTAGATCACCTGGTATGGAGAAGTTTACACATTCAAAAACTCTTTCAATCCCCAAGTAGTTATTTTAATTCCAAAGTGTATGTATAATATTTTACCTTTAATTTCACAATGGGTAGATGATGTGACAGGACCTCTGTCTTAATTTCCTCTCTGACTCTCACTGTTTAGGTCCTTAGAAGACACTGAATAGATCAAACCTACTTAGTTTCCTGGAAGTTTATGTGAGGAGGAAGCCTTTACACAAACAAATTCACAGGTAATGGTCTGTGGTTGCAGTAAGTGCTGGAGAGGAAAAGGAAACAGGAATCCAGCCATGTGGAAGGGAAGGCGAAAGGAAGATGGGCTTTTCTGTGGTAGTCACCTTCATGTGAAAATTGAATCATGATTTAGTGCTGAAGGGTGGCCTGTAGAGTTGGGAAGTAAAGCTGGGACGTAAGTGAAGAAACTGGGACATAAGAAAGTTGTTATAAAATTGGAAATAGAGCTCCAAATGTAATAAATTTAAGGAACTGCTATCAATCAGCTTTTATGAATATCTGTATCAATGAAATAAAGACAACATCTCTGGTAGACCTCTGGCTCTCTTTCTCAGATAAGTGGGCTACCTGAAACCCTTATTCTGTGAGCTACACTTCACACACACACACACACACACACACACAAACTCTCTCTCTCTCTCTCTCTCACACACACACACACACACACACACACAAACTCTCTCTCTCTCTCTCTCTCTCTCTCACACACACACACACACACACACACACACACACACGTTCCCCATAAAAACCCATTCAACTACTTGGCAAGCCCCACTTACCACTCTGGCTTCTAGTAGCTTTGTCTCTCATCTAAGTTCTTTTGGGTCACTTCATATGATAAAGTATTTACCAGCTATTTGTGTTGTAAATAAAACTCCAGCATTCACTTGCATTCAGCCCCAGCCATCAGGCCACCTTTTCTACATTTTCTAGTGTTCATAGTATCTAGTGAAGCCACTGATTCATTGGGTGGTTATGGCTACTGTTAGCCATTTAAAATTATGGCTAAGCCTTGTATGCTGGTGTTTGTTTTTAATGAAGCCTATGGACTAAAGGTCTTTCTCAAAATTTTTACTCTTTTCTATTTAGGTTGGAGGAAATGAAGTAAAAGAAACACTTCCTTTTTATTTAAAGAATCATTAGAGATAAGTGGGCTCGACCAAATGAGGAAAATAAAGCATGAAGATTTATGCCAGAAGTTGCCTCTTCATTCCCTGGTGTTTTCATGAGAACCCCTGTGGCTCACGTATTTATGTTAACTCTATCATAAAACATGATCTTTATTGCAACTTGCTCTATAAAGTTTCAGCTCTGGGGCTCGCTGACTCTCTCAAACTACTTTTGCAAACTAGTCCCTTTTGAGAAATCCTAAAAATACTAAGAGGTACAACTAGCAGCTTGTATCCTAATCCATTCTTCCCTTGCAGTCGCTTTAGTACCATCAAAAAAGAAGAAGAAATCCAGCAAGGAATTTTTTAATTTATCATAGGTTTCTATCACTACTCCTCCTATAATTTTAAAAGTAAAACCAAGTATTTTAGACACTTATGAACTGTTTGTAGTCTTAAATTTCACACATTCTATAAACATTGTCAGAAAGATTTCCTACATTCCCATTACTATGAATAACTAACTGCACATTTGCAAGCTGTCAACTTTTACATTTCTAAATTTTTAAAACTTACTTTAATTACTTATACTGGGGGAAGACAGTAACATTTTCTATACAGAACAAATTGAAACTAAATAGGAAGTCTGGAAAATATGCAACCACAGAATATGGTTCATTCAGATCATTTTGACTGAGTCCGGAACACAAAAGAAACCCATATGACTGTATTCCTAAATAAAGAACTTATGATCTTCCTGTAGCAATTATTAACACAGAAATAGGATGCTTAACTTTCTTTTGACTATCGAGAAGAGGCAGGTGTTTCTCTGCATCCTGACTGTCTTCATGGCCTCAATGCCAGCTTCCCCGGTGGCCCTGTTGGCATCCTATCTCTCTGCTTGCAGAGCACACTGGCATACCAGCCCTGCATGTTCCAACAGCTCTGGCCATGAAGTGCAACTGATAATGAGCAGATTCCAGCCCCCCTCTTCCTCTTCATAATCAAGTAACCTTTATAGAGCACTGAAAAAGAGCAGTAATAGAGGCTGTCCAGACTCAAAGAGGCTGAAGGAGTAATGAAAAGCTCTGGATCAGTCCTCCAAAGGTGTTTTATGTCAATGACTATGCTCAGGAAGTGAAGCATAAGTAGGCGTCCAAGATATTTAGAAATCCTCTGAGCAAAAAGAAAGGTGTTACAGCCTGACCCTCAACTCTAAAAGAACCCTCATTGCTTTTAAATTCTCTGCTTCTAGGGTTATGATAATGTCTATGTCTACACATGCCTAACACACTCTTTACCTGGCTTAAAAACTCATTACAAACAGTAAAACTATCATTTAATAACATACACTTTACTTAGATAAAAAAAAATTACAAAGATGTTAAAAAGTGAATAAAACAAAGGGGACTTTAGGAGACAGATAGATAACAGTGTTAATGTTATACTGAAGTTTTCAAATGTAAATTGTCACTATTTAGTAGAAGGTGAAATTAACTTAATGCAATCAAATTCTTTTAAAAGGGAACAACAGGCCAGGCCCTGGGTTGTGGTCCCCAAGAATTCCAGCACCTGTCCCAGCTGTTGCCTTATGTTTTGGCATCAAAATGGATATTTCTCATCCAGGAATAAATTTGCCAACTGAGTATACTGCTCAACATCCACCAGCAACATTACAAGGATCAGGATATCCTGTCTACCCAAGAACCAAGGGTACATTTCCAGGTTCTCCACCCGACTGCTTAGTCTCACTACCTGACTATTCAGGTGCTGTCCAAACCAGATTTACCATATAGAATCAACCACCATATTATCATCATGCAGGTGGACCCACAGGTGCCTTGTGGATGCCAGTACCACCATCTCCACCATATGCCCACCTGGACTAGAATATTTAAGATAGATCAGAGTTCTGATTCACCAACAAACTGAACTTCTGGAAGTCTTAACAGGCTTTAAAACAAATACTAAGTTTGAAATTAAGAACAGCCTTGAGCAGAAGATTTACTTTGCAGTAGAAGATACTGATTGCTGAGCTTGAAATTTCTGTGGGCCAGCTAGGCCTTTTACTTTGATGGCTCTTGATAATTTGAACCAAAAAGTCGTAACTATGGAGTGGCCACTGAGGTGTGATGGCTGTTGTTTCCCCAGCCACCTTTAGGAGATTGAAATCCAAGCTCCTCTTGGTATTCCAGTGGGTTATGTCACTCAGACATGGTACCCCTGCCTGCCAACGTATACCGCTCATAATGAGAGAAGAGAGGAGGTATTAAAAATTATAGGTCCTTGGGGCTAGAGAGATGGCTCAGTAGAATAAGTGCTTGCCTGGCAAGCACAAAGACCTGAGTTTAATCCCTGGTTCTTCCAGGAAAAACCAAAAAACAAAAAAATAAAAATAAAAATTATAGGCCCTTGTGTTCTATGTAAGTACTATACAGACACTGATTTTAAAATTAAATCTCTTGATGAAGAATCTCCAATTGGCGAGATTTCCAAGCACTAGACTGGGTTTTTCAGAGAAGCATTCATAGATGCTGACAACTTCGAGATCCAGTTAGTTCCCTTTGGACCTTGATGTGAAAATGAAGGCTGTGATGCTTGGAGCATGCTTCTTCATTGACTTCATGTTTCTTGAAAATATTTTAAAATAAGAACAAAGATCAAGATCATGGTAGTGGAATGACGAAAGAAAATATCCTCAGGAAAGTTGAAATCTATAATTGAGACTGTGTAAAGAAAATTTAATGGCTGTCTTTTCCTTATGGAAATCACTCATATTTGATGTAAGAATAAAGCCAAAAATGAAAAAAAAAAAAAACAATGGAACAGAAAAGAAGAGAAGATACTAGGAGAGAAAGGAGAGGAGAAAAATGGAAGGATAAGAAAGATCAGAGGATATTTCATTAGATTAGTATATTTGTATATGTGTCAGACCTTAATATCAAATGTGTTTCTTACTATGAGTCATGGTGAAAAGAGGACTATATTCATAGCATTGCTTCAAAACACCCCATCATTCCTTTAAAATAATAATAATAACTACTGTTAGTTTGACTTCCTCCAATGTCATGTCTTAATTCTTAGTAATGGCGATGTCATCCACTCCATGGAATAGGATAAGAGAACAGACTCAAGCAAAGTGACACTGAACAGCAACTAATACTGCCAGTGAAGTCTTCCTATAATGCTCTGGGTTGGCTGGCTGGCTAGTGTTTCTCTCTCTCTCTCTCTCTCTCTCTCTCTCTCTCTCTCTCTCTCTCTCTCTCTCTCTCTCTCTCTCTCCTCTCTCTCCTTCCTTCCTTTCTGTCCTTCCTTCTTTCAAATGGAATGATGTTTGTATATGTGCTCAGTGAAGGGCTCTGTACTAAATCATGACCTTATAATACTATAATAATGATAATAATATGTAATAATAGGGACTTAGCATTTATTGTATCCATTATATGCAGCATCTTAAATTTTCACATCAACCCAACAAAGTAGGTTCTAACATTTGGCCCCTATTTAGATGGTAAAACTGAGATTAACAAGGTCAAGTAATTTGCTCAAGTTTCAGGAAGTGGTGGAGCCAACACTTAAAATACAAGTCTATTTTGGTTAATACTGTTGTCATTCGTGGTGCTATTCATGTAGAAAATAAACTGTGTGATCTTTGAACCCTTCTCATTCTTTTTTGTTTTGTTAGGTCAATGGAAGTCTACTTCATCTTCCACTTTAAAATTCTTCCTGCTAAATTTTCATCAAAATGTAACTGGAAATTTTCAATACACTATGAATCAGCAGAAACCATTAACTAATTGATTTAGATGTTACACCACACAGTAATCACGTATTTGTACACAGCTCTCCTAATCCAATTGCAAAAAGTAATTTTGTTTGAGAAATAAAATAAAAATGTTTTAAACATCTGCTATTTTATTGCCCCTCTGCCATAGTGCTTGGAGTAGATAATAACAATAACTGTTATTGTTCCTTAGATCTCAAGTTAAAAACCATAGCTGTCTCATTAAATTTCCCTTCTTACCTTGACTTTAATGTCTTGTTCGTTATTCATCCAACTTTTTCTCATTTTTTAAAAGTCCCTTCAACTTGTGACTTTGTTTTGTAGGTATTTGTTGATCTGGTTTACTTTAAAACAATGAAGCACACAGAAGCCCCGAGGGTAACTCACTGAGAACTGGGAGGTCCTGCTGACACAATTAAGCTGGCAACAAATCAATAGAAACAGTAGAGAAGAGGAAAGAAAACAGTAATTAAAACATTCTGTCAAAAAAATAGAACAGTAATTAAAAGATGCAAACTATTGTTTTGCCACACTAATTACATTTTAATTTTCAATAGATTACTGAAGAACATAAAAAGATCAGTCTTTTACAATCTGGCATTCGGATGTTCTTTAGTAGTTGATAAAACTGATTGTGCCACAACCAAATGCTAGGAATTTTCACCAAGTGAAGATGTGGAAAAGAGTGAAATTCTGCCTTTGTCACTAGATAATGTGAATAAAAACTTTTATATTATCATTCTGATATGGGCTGTCCTTAGTCACGGTGTTGTGTTTGTATGTACACATCAGATAATTTATAATTCACGATGAGGAAGAAGCTGCAGACCACAGTTATACTCTTTTTGAGCACCATGTACAAGGCACTTTGCTAAGCATTTAACAGGTGTTATTGGTTATAATTCTTTTAACAAATTTATTACTTAGGTAATTCATTATTCTGTTTTGTAGTTGAATAAACTGAGACTTGGAGACACAAAAATAATTGCTCATGATTTTACAGCTGTTGGCTGAAGAAACCAGAACTTCAACCTGTTCGCACCCTTGAGAGCGCTCTCTTGAAGCAGCATTGCTGCACTGGAGCTGCTGAAACTCTGAAGGCCAGAAGAAGAATGAGCACCAAACCTGCTCTACCCTTCACTGGTCATTTCCGGACTCAGACCGTGAGCATTCTGATTTTAAGGGCATTATGATTTCAAAGACTTTAAGAATGTGAAGAAAAAAAAATAGATGCCTGGTGACTCTTTCAAAGATTTTCTAGGGCCATGAGATAGCTCAGCAGACTAAGTGCTTGCTTAGGAAGTGCAGGGACCACGACTCGAACCCCAGTATTGCACGCCGCATCAGTTCCACCTTGGGCACATTGAGCAGACTATCGAGTCCAGATGTAGTGGTGCCCGCCTGTAATCGCAGCACTGGGGAAGCTGAAAACAGAAGGGTCACTACAAGCATGAGTTGCATAGTGAGACCCTGTACCAAACACATAAATTTTGAAAAAAAAAAAAAAGGTTTGCTACAGAGATGGGGACAAATATGAGCCTTAGTTTTTAGGGAAAGTATACAAAAAAAGTAGCAGGCATGTATGCTGATGATATGATTCCATGGAAAGGAAAGAACGAACGATGTAAAAGAAAAATGTGATATCTTGAGTGGACAAGAGAAAGGGATACCAGGAACAAAACTGGGGCATCATCAGGTGTGGTGGTGCCTGGGCATGGTGGTGCATGCCTGTAATCCAAGCACTTGGGAGACTAAGGCAGGAGGATCACTGAAAGTTTGAGGCCAGTCTGGGCTACAAGTGAGTTCAAGGATAGCCTGAACTGTAGCTTGAGACCCTGTGTCAAAAAGACAAAAAGGCCAAAGAAAACAAAACAAAACCAGGAGATTAGACTGGACAACTGTGAATTCAATGACTAACAGGCAAGAGGCTTAGTGTAGAGTGCAGATGGTGGGGTTTTACATAGATATTAAGGATGATGTTGAACTTATTTTTTGCTTAAGAAAATTGAAAAATAAAAGAGGAAGCAATAGAAAGTTGTCATGTATTGCCAGGCCTACAGATAACCCACTACTATTATGGACTACTGGACTAGGTTGGATTATTTTGCTGAATTCGCACACCTACAATATTTAAATGGCAAGGGAATACCCATCTCTGACAAAACTAAACAAAAAAGGGGATACAAAGGAAGGACCATTTTGTATCTGTAAATACAAAATAGTTACAGTAGATATACAGCTACTTTCTCTTAATTTAATGAGAAGAAAGATTTGTACTAATGGTGTTTGGACAGGATACCATGTCTGCATCTTGTACCACTATGAAGACAACAATATGCAATGTATTAATTATTGAAACTGTCCTACTAATCAGTTTTGAAACTGTCTCATTGTTATTTGTTTCTCAGTAAGATTAATTTTAAGAAAAAAGAAAGCTGTCATGAGTGGTTATTTTTGGAAAATGCACACAACATACATACACACACATCTATGTAGAAATGCACATTGTAGCTTTTGTTGGGCGATACAATACCAAAAACAATTTGGAAGTATGCCTCAGAGTTAATGGAATATAACAGCAATAACAACAACTGGCATTTATTAAGTATTCAGTGTGAGCCATTGTATTAAACACTACAACTGAGCAGCATTGCTGGCTGTCTTGATTCTGTTTCCATTTGTGCCCTATTCTCCAAGGAGGACTATCTTAGCTTTTCCCACCCTAGTGTAAACATTTCACTCTTAGAACCACAAAACTGAAGTCCCTTAGTTGAGCATTGGAAACTTCCAGTAGGTATCCAATGACTTGTTGAAGAGTGCCTCCCTACCTAAGACTCAGGCTGGGACTGGCAGAGACTAAAGCTGCTGCTTTCCCTGCAGAAGACCATGCTAATATATCCTAGTCTTTCTACATAGGGAAACTGATGAATTTGCAATCCTCCTACTTGGGTGTTTTATTTGACTTCCTGGATATTATGGAAATACTGGTATGGAGGGAGAAAATGCAATAGACTACAGGGCATCTCTACAGACAAAACCATAACTAGGGCCAGGGAGATAGCTCAATAGAATAAGTGGTTGCCTGGCAAGCAAAAGGGCCTGAGTTCAATCCCTGGTTCTGCAAAAAAAAAAAAAAAAAAAAGACATTTTGAAAACCATATCTAGATGCAGACAACATGGTATTATTGGAATAGTAATTAAAGGACATATTCTTTTTAAAGGTTATTTTTATCTTGGTATTTTCTTTTATATCTTTGGCTCTGGATCTCCTAACAGAGTCACTAAGTTGACTCCTAATTCTATAGCCCCAAAAAGAATATAACTCTAGAAAACAGAAGAAGAAATTTATTTCAAGGCTATTAAGTTGTAAAGTATAGATAAAGGCTGAATTCCTAGTACAAAAAACAATTTGGGATGAATCTTCAGATAGAAGAACAAGTCCATCACAGAAATAAAATAAGAAATGAAAGAGAAGGATAAAGAAGCAGAAATGTCAGAAGTGCTATTTATCATTATGCTGCAGCTGCCATAAAAAGTCACTAAAAATTGGGTGGCTTAAATAATAGGAATTTATTTTGTCATAGTTTTGGAGGCTAGAAGTTTAAGATCAAGATTGTTCTGCAGGGTTATTTTCTCCTGAGGGCCGTGAGGGCAAGGACTATCCCAGGCCCTTCTGTGTGGCTTCTGCACAATGTCAGTGTCCTATCTCCCTCTTGTCTTCCTTCTGTTTCTCTGTGGCCAAACTTCTCCTTTTGATAAGGCCACCAGTCATGTTGGATTGGGTCCTGCCCTAATGATGTCACTTTAACTTGACTACCTCTGTAAGGTTCTATCTCCAAAGACAGACTCTGAGTTACTAACTCAGGTGAGGACAGTGGTCATGAACCTATAACACACATTCTGGAGCCAGCTATTCATTATCATCGAAAGTGCTAAAAGTTTTGCCTGGGATTCCATCTCACCCCAGGAAAAATGGCTAACATTAAGAAGTCAGCCAAATGCTAGAGAGGCTGTGGAGAAAAAGGAACTCTTCTGCACTGTTGGTGGGAATGCAGACTGGTACAACCTCTGTGGAAATAAGGGTGGAGATTCCTTAAAAAGCTAGAATTGGAAATGCCATTCAAGCTAGCTATTCCCCTCGTGGGCACTTTTCCAGAAGAACTGAAAACTTCATACCACAGCACTATATGTACATCCATGTTTGTAGCAGCACAATTTGTCATAGCTAAATCCTGGAAACAACCCAGCTGCCCATCAACTGAAGAATGGATAAATAAAATGAGGCATTTTTACCCAATGGAATATTATTTAGCTATAAAACAGGATAAATTTGAGTCTTTTGTCAGTAAATGGATGCAACTAGAGAACATGCTCTTAAGAGAAATAAATCAGATCCACATGTTCAAACATCACATTGTCTCCTTAGTGCAAGAACCTGAAAGAAAGAAATGGAATCTGAAGGATACAATAGAGACTGGGAAAAGGGAATAAACCTATTCAAAAGGAAAGAGTTTCTGAGTTGAGGAGAAGGAATTGCAAAGAGATCTATCTATAAATGTTAGCAGGATGGTTTGGACAATAGTACTGTGCATTTCTGCAGGTCTATGGAAAGGAGTAGTTAATGCTTCAATTAGTTTCATCTCCTTTTTCAATTGTTTGCACTTTTTATCTTCTAAATTTCTTATACATTTCTTTCATTTTTTTTCTTTCTTCTTGCAATTTTACATGCTTATGTCTGATAATACGAATAACTGGTTGGTAGGCAACACCATGTATTATGGAAAATACTGTGAAATTCATATTACTTTGTTAAGTGCAATTCTGTATCACTTGTAAGTTTTTTCTGTTTTAATTCTAATTTGCACTATCTTTTAAAAAATAAAGTAAAATTTTTGCCATCACTGGGTTGGGACTTTGTGATGGTTTGTGCTTCAATGTCCCCCCAAAGTCTCATGCAGCTGATGCTTTTTTAGAGGTGGCTGAACCTCGAGTGTGAGTGTGCGCAATGCTGGGATTAAGTGTAGTGATTTCTGGGGCAGTCCACTGATTAGATTAGGACCACCCTTATCCCCAAAGACTGGATACAGATTAAGGGACAGAAAGAAGCTTGTTTTACTGTCTCTCTGGTTGATTTTACTGTCTTCCACCACCATGAGCATGTGCCACCCTGTCTTGAAGCCAGCTGATTATGGACTGAAAGCTCTACAAAGTGTGAGCTAAAGTTAAAGCATAGATGTGTGTGTATGTATGTTGGTGTGCATTTTCCAAAAATAACCACTCATGACAGCTTTCTTTTTTCTTAAAATTAATCTTACTGAGAAACAAATAACAATGAGACAGTTTCAAAACTGATTAGTAGGACAGTTTCAATAATTAATACATTGCATATTGTTGTCTTCATAGTGGTACAAGATGCAGACATGGTATCCTGTCCAAACACTATTAGTACAAATCTTTCTTCTCATTGAATTAAGAGAAAGTAGCTGTATATCTACTGTAACTATTTTGTATTTACAGATACAAAATGGTCCTTCCTTTGTATACCCTTTTTTGGGTCTGAAGTATTTTGTCTCAGCAATCAGAAAAATAACACAGACTTAAACATATGAACTTTTTGTGTGTATGAGAAAATTTGAACATAATCCAACCCATAACAAGCTGGACTATGGGAAGTTTACTGAAGGGACTCTATGGATATGTACAAGAGTACCTGACTTCTTTGAAGAGCCCTCCATCACTAGCACCCTGGAACCAGGCACAAGAAACTTGTGATAGTCTCCATCATTCCTTTCACCTACTATTCAGTATCTGTCACTTATCATCATCATCTAGATACAATTTTCTTTGATCAATGTGAATATTGCATAGCCAATGGGAATGATGTGCTTCTGGGCTCTAACATTTGGTGCTGCCTCAAACAACTTCTGTAACTTATTGTATCAACAAATTACTTATGTGTTATGGTTTGTGTGTAGTTGTCCTCCCAAATCTCATGCAGTCATTGGGGGCATAGTTCTAGAGTTCATGATTAATTCATGATCAAAGTGCAGCAGCCAGGGTTCAATCCCAGCGTGCATGCTGGCCCCATCCCTGGGGCATGCTGAGGTGCCAATTGAGATTGAGTATGGTGATGCACACCTGTAATCCCAGCACTTTGGAGGCTGAAACAGGAAAATCACTAGAAGTCTGATCTGCATAGTGAGACCCTGTAGGCCCTGTACTAAGTACATTAAAAAAAGAATTTATGATCAAAGGCTGGGTTTATGGGTCTGAGTACTGCTGGGATTATGGGTGTGAATGCTATACCCAGCCTCAGACAGATAGCCTGAAGGCAATATGAGGAGAGAGACTTGCTCTCTGTAGCCATTACTGCCACTGCTCCTGCCATTTCGCTCTTGCTGTTTTCCACCACCATGAATTATTGCCCACTGCCACCTACCACTCTGCCTTGAGCCAGCTGAGTATGGACTGAAACCTCCAATAACTATGAGCTAAATAAATCTATCCTTCCTTAATTTTGGGTGTCAGGTATTTTGTCCCAGCAAGAAGAGGAGAGTAACTGAGACACTATATGAAAAATTCACAATAGATTCAACAGTCACATCAGGTCAGTAGAGTTGTAGGTATGTGGCAGTGCAGTGGCAGTGCAAATGGAAGGTTCTTCTAGCATTCCTGTGACAGAATGACAGAATACCATCAGCAGTGAGGCAGGAATATGGGAAATACACTCTTGCAATATGTCATGCAAAAGAGATGTTTTTATTACATGTATCATCATATAAGTGGTGTTTTTTTTGTTGTTGTTGTTCATTGTTTTGTGTCTAGCTTTAGTAGTTGAGAGTTAAAGAAAAAGTTTGACGGTCTATTTCATAATCCCTAACCAGATTCCAGATTTCAATGCACTTACAAAGTTCAACGTATGAAAAGAATACCAAACACTAGGGCAGAATTACCAAAAGGCACGTCTGCTTTCTAATTTTATAGGGGGAAATCTACTAATCATTACACATCATACAAAATAATAACTGCCCTATAATAACAGGTAATAATATATAATGACCAGTAATATTTAGTGTTACGGTTTTCTCCATGATTTCTAAGGTCATGGTTGGAAAACTCAAAAGGAAGTTTGAGTGTAATTTGCTTCCTCTCTCTTCCAATAACATTAGACACACTTTGAACACAAATTTGGCGAGCTCTTCAAGTCAAACCAAAGTTCGCCCCTAGTTCAAAACAAGTTAATACAAGTTTTAAATAGCAGGAAGTTAGTGGAGCAAAGATAGTATCTGAAATCAGTTATATTAAAAATCACTTCATCACTGCAGTGGTGACTTTAATGCATAAATTTCTGTTCAAGAGACAGGTCCAGAAGCCCTTGCAAAAATAGTCAGTGGCACTAGACCTTCTGTGATTGAGAAGATTCATGAAATGTTTAGCATCCTAAAATGAAATACTCAACAGAAGAAAAATATAATCATCACTTTGTGTTCAAGTCGATGTGGTCACTGTATTTCAAAACAGATGAAAAAGAACAATTTAAGAACACAAAGTATGAAGTTTAAATTGTTAGAGAACTATAGTGGTTCTCTATTCAAATTAAAATAAAGAACTAGAAATGGAAGATTCATCAGATAAAGCAAAAGAGGCAATATGATTAAAGTCTCTAACACCATTTTGGAAACTGGAATTTAAGCCTCAAAATAAATATTGGTCATATTCAAAAGAAGGTACATAGTTAACTTCGCGGCTACAAATTATGTTGACTACTAAACAGAAGCCAAAAATAGCTCTTGGTTTTCTAATACAGCTGTTGCTCACTCTTATCTTTATCCTTTTTGTAATTCAAAACTTGGTTGAGTATCTACTCAGCCAGACTGAGCCATACCTGCCAGCCTTCTGCTTTGCCAGTTTTTCTCCAACTATCTGAACACCTACATCTTCTACCCATTTATTCCCTTTGAGGGTGGCAATATTCCTCCCAATGACACATAGGTCCATTTTGTCAAACTATGTTTGCTCTAACTGTACCATGGCCTTATGCAAAATTAAATTTCTCCATATTTATCACAACTTGCTTCTTCCCTTTGTGACAAACCTCTTGAAAGAGATTTTATACAGCTATACTCATCAGTTCCATTTATACATGTTCTGTTTTTCTCTATGATTTTTCCAACCTCAATCCACTGTTTCTACCTCCAATGTTCATATATTGAAACTCTAACCCCAAAATTGATCATATTAGAAAGTGTGGCAGTTGGGAGGTGTGACTGGGTCTTGCAGGTGAAGCCCTCATGAATAGGATTACTGCTGTTATAAATGAGGCCTTGAACCATAAAGGATAAAGTAAAAAATATCATCCATAAACCAGAAAGTGATACTTGCACAGACTCTGAATATACTGCCACCTTGATCTTGTACTTCACACCCCCCAGACCTTTAAGAAATAAATTCCCATTTCTAATAAACAAGGTATAAAATTCTCAGATTGTGAAATTTTTATGGCAGCCCAAATTTTTATGGCAGACTAAGACACTGCCAACGTATCATAAGACCGTTCTTTACTCTTCAGGTATACGTGTGTGACCTGGAATCAACACACACTACCATTCAAGACTCAAATGGGCTAACTCAGAGCACCCTCGACTATGGTCTTAGAAACCCAGTGTTTATCCCAATGTTTATTGCTCCCAAAGACTTTGAAAGAATGTTAAGTTTTGCTCATCATCCATAGTTTCAAATTCCCAAATCTACTAGATTAGTTCACCTTGTGAATCATCTTTCCATGTTCTGACCACTGTCCTTTTCCTAAACTGTGTGGCTGAGCACTGGACACCAGCCTGATTTCTTTCTGCCCTCAAAGTACTACCAGTACAGAACAGTATGCTCAGCAAATTTTTCCTGAGAGGCGGCTTACATCACAGAACCACAGTTGAAAATTGACTGGAAAACATCCTTGTTCTTAAGTGTCTCACAACATACTGGCACCAAGAATTTCATTAATTACTAATTCTCATGTTTTTTTTTTCACCAGGTACTTTTTTCCACCAGGCGTATTTTTCTCCTGAGCTGAGTGAGTCTCCTGCCTAATTGCTTAGCTAGGCCCCCATTTCTTTACACATACGTTTATTTTTTAAATATCTGTTAGCTTTATGTCTGAAATATTTAAATTTCTGCATTGATCTATTGTTAAGTACTCTAAAGGATTTTCCATCTTATGTTGTTATAACAAGATAATCCGCTTCTCCTATAATAACCAACTATAACAGTAATATAGGAACTGAATCTAGGGTCTCCTGATCTCACCAAGTTGTTCAGGCTTGGCTTCAGCCCACCAGAGTTCTTGGCTCACAGTCACATATCACTATACTCAGCTATAATTGTAACCTTTTTTAAAATTAATTTTAATCAGAAAGAAATAGCAATAAGACAGTTTCAAAACAGATAAGACAGTTACAATAACTAATATATTGCATATTGTCTTCATAGTATTCATACTACAAGATACAGAGATGGTATCTTGTCTAAACATTATTAGTACAAATCTTTCAACTCATTGAACTAAGAGAAAGTAGCTGTATACCTATCCAAACTATTTTGTATATACATATATTTTTTTTCACTACAAAATGATCCTTAATTTATATTCCCCTTTTTGGCTCTGTTTTGTCAGAGATGGGTGTTCCATTGCTGTTAGAGAAACTATATTTGGAGAAGTCCTTAAAGGACCTTTTCATACTTGATATCCATTATAATATTGTAGGTACTTGAATTCAGCAAAATATCCCAATGTTCTCCAAAAGTCCCTAATGGTTGTATGTTATCAGTAAAACTGGCCATTGTAAGAAATTGTTGACTTGAGCGTTTTATAGCTCAGCATATTAATGTGGCATTACTTTTTATACCTTGTGGTTATAATTTTTCTGCTGGATGGTTAAGACCAAGATAAAGCAAGATCTATAAACTAAAAATGTAACTTTTATATCTGACAAGTTCAGTAAATCCCCTCAGGATTTACCCTGAAACCATGTAGAGCAGCTTGTAGATCTTTTGCTCTCTATGAAAGCCTGAGAGAATTTTTTCTCCTTAGGCACACTATACATCATTGATCACTGTAATCTTGAGATCCCATAATCTCCTTGAACAGAAAATTTGGGACACCACTGAGTTATAGGATGTCACAGCACAGGTTCTCTTATGACCTGAGTCCTCACTGACCTTCAAGGGCTAAGACCAAAATATTGGCTATTCTTATAGACCTTCTTTTTCTCTAATTTTTGTTCTTCAAACTTTAGTTGTTAACCATCCAGAAGAAAAGCTCAATGAAATTATTACCCTGTAACAGAGGCAGTTGAACTTCACATCCCCATCTGTCTGAATATCAAATGCCTTAGATATAACATGGAACCAGTATATTCCAACAATCATGGATAT